>JAQIXX010003871.1:0-18057 GCA_034700605.1 Willowsia nigromaculata
AATTAATTGATGCTCTATGGGTCATTTGACTCGAAAGAGCCAAAGAGAAATAAAACCTTTATTATTATTATTATTATAATTAGATATTGCAATAATAATCCCCACAGGAGCCACAAGAGAAAGCTTTTGCTTCAGCTTAGAGAACCGTACTACTTTTCCATCTCAGTTTTTTTCTCTTTCCCTCACTTTCTCTTTCTCTCGTCGTCTCTTTCTGTTTGTTTTGGGGATGTATCCATAACTCAGTAGGCTTGCATGGCTCATTGTAGTCTCGCCACTTTTACCTTTGCCTCTGCTCCATTTTCTCGGAGAATATTTACCAAAAGCAGGAATAAAAAAGTCGGGAATTTTTTTACTTACAAGGAAACTCCATCGTGTGTTACACACAATTATAGTGAGTCGCGTAATTAGACTAAAATAAAAAATCAAGAGAAAAGTAAATGACTGCAAAGTGCAAATGCAATTTTTTTGTACTCACAAGGAAACATTTTCAAATGCAACATCAAATTCATGAAAATTCAAAAGTTTCAAGGTTCGATTTCAAATTTAAATTTTTTTAAAAAATCAAATAATTCTTGAAAATATTCTTTCTAAAACCAGCAGTTTGATGGAATTTCAAGTTTATAGTCCTACTTAATCCAAAAAAAACTTGCAAAATCATCCAAAACGATTCATGTTGCTGAAACTGTGAATTCGAAATATTTATAAATCCTCCAAAGAAAATCAAATTTTAATTCACTAGTTGAAATTTCGAATTTTGGTCATCTGTGAACTAAAATAAGTCTATACTTGTTCCATATATTTAGTTTTTACCATTTATGCTTTTTTATTTTTTCGTAATTTCTGGTGTAACAACGGTAGCTGTCTCCTTGTAAGTAAAAAGGCATCTTGTCTACTCGTTGTATATATATATCCAGTTTTTATTACTACGCATTCTCTGCCATTTCTGGTGTAACAATAGATGGTGTCTCCTTGTAAGTAAAATGGCATCCCGTCTACTCGCTGCTTTTTTCCTTGTCCCCGCCATAATGCAAACTTTCCCCTGCTTTCTTTCAAGGCCTGTTTCATTATTAAATAAACAGAGTATGAGAAGAAGAGCGCGGAAAATTTATAGAAGCTTTCTCCCTTCTCTCTCTAAACTACACTCCACCGTTCCATAAAACTTGCATCACAAAATATTTTCAAAAGAGAACGAAACCCAGAAAAAGAGAAAGCTCCCAAAGGAAACATTAAAGCACACATGCCCTCTTATGCAATCCTTTACAATTTTTTTTGTCATTTAGTTTACACAACATGACAAAAATTTAAAAGCAGCCGAGATTCTCTTTTTCCAGAAGATCCCAAAAGACCCGAAAAACATAAATAATATTGGAACAACTCATAATACTGGAATCTTAAGTGCATATATTTTTGAGTGAAAGTAAAGTGAAAGTTTAAATGGAGCTTTCCCCTCTAATATTGTTTATATCAGATTATTTAAGAGCGGGAAAAATAGGTAATAAAAAAGGGAATGGGGATTTTAATATGAGCCGCTTCACTGAATAAATTGGAGGATAAAAAAACGGGAAAATAAAGTAAATAGAGCTATTAAGCAAATAAAAGCGGAATCTGAGTGCTTTCTCCCATTTTATTTGATGCATTCAAATCGAAACAAGTTCATTATTTTCCTAATTTAATTGAGCTTTTAAGCTCTGCTCCAAAATATCCAGATGTTTTCCCAATTTAAGGTAAAGCAATTCCCCTGTTTTATGAATTGTAACCCTTTTGTTGATTTTTACGAGGATATTAAAAAATTTCTCCGTGGATTCATATCTCAAATATTAAAATATTTTTTGAAGGTTTGGTAAACCAACTGTAAATAGAAATGTGGCAGCGGCGGTTTGGTTTCGGCTCAGGTATGAAATATTTGAGAGCTTTCTCCATAAAAAAAATGAGTGAAAGTGGATGTCAATGAAATTGTGGGTTTTGGAGAAAGTGTTTTGTTTAAGTTGAGTAAACACTGTTTGAAGTTTTGGAGCTATTGAAAATTGTGGGGAAATGAGCTGTTGTGGTGTTTCAGCTTTTTACTGATATTTGCATTCGGTGATAATTGCTCTGCTAAAAATGCTCAACACTTTCAGGGGAGAATTGCGCAGTATTCTAATAAAATGGTGGAGAGAAATGAAATATTCAGAATTTACAAAAATGGGGGCATTCACATGAAATGTTTGGGGTTTTTGGATTTTGGAATATTTTTGGGTGTTGAGGAGCGTGACGGATTTGTTGGATGGACCCTAAGAGAAAGGGGGAATATTTTTTGGTGATATTTTGTATGCAGTTCCCTTCCAATATTGACTTTTTTTCTGGATGGCTCACCACTATTGCATCAAACCAGAGAGTTTTCCATGACTCCGCAATATTCTATCTCCCTGAAAGCTCATGTGGCTTTCCCTGGCTCTTTATTTTGTTTGAAGAGCGAAAACCCGAAGCAAACAAAAAGCTGTCAATAAACTGGGAAAAGGGAAAGCGGGGAAAAATGTGTATAAAAAAATATTGGATATGGATCTTCCACTTGATATCAGGTTTTTATATCAGTTTATTCGAGTATTTTGAAATCGGAGAAAGTTTGATTACAGGAGAAAGGAAATACGGGAATGATCCGAAAGTTATTTTAATGAATAATATTTCAGTTTTAAATGCGATTCCTGTATTTTCCTGGACAGCAATGAAGTTTGAATACGCAACAGAAGTGAAAGTCACAACTTTCTCCAGTCGAGAAGAGAAAGCATTTCATCTTCTCTGTCTGGACAACTTTTTGTAGTGGTTTTTCTCCGAAAAATATAGTTGAAACTTTTGGGCTTAAATATTCAAAAGGATTTCCCCAAGGGAGCTGGAGAGAAAGCTCTGGACAAAAAATTTTCTCTTTGGATGAACCAAACCACATATCAAAAGAGAAAGCTGAGAAACTTTCTCTTTTTTGGATAAAGAATGTAGCACTGTCCCTAATAAAAAATAAATTAGTATGCAAAACTGCAAGAAAAGCGATTAATTAAGGGAAAACCCTTGTAAATTTTCTCTCTTACAGTTTGTTATCCAATCTTTCTCCGTTTCCTCTGCCACAATAAAACTTAATTTTACTTTCTCTCATTTACAACTTAACAAACAGAGAAAATTCTCTACATTGTAGAACATCCACTTATAATAAAAGAAATGCAAACAAAAACCTTACATAATTTTGGGGCCATTCACCACTCATCTCACTCAAAATTCTCAAAAACTTTCTCCAGAAAATGGGAACTTTCACTTCCGCCAAGGAACAGCCCCTTAAGTTTTGAATGCCCCAAAAAATATAATGATGCAACACTAAACTTCGCTCTCATCTCGCCAAAAACTTTCTCCACATTTCCCCATTCAAATTTTGAATAAACTCGGGTGTCTCTAGAATCCCCAAAAAAATTCTTTGGCCTACCTTTCAGGGGCCGTTTTTGATTCCACCTTAAAAACCTGCTCATAAGACACAAAAAATCTTATCCAAATGATGCACGCATCATTTATGAACAGCCCCTTAAAACTTTCCCTACAGTTTATCAAGTGAATACACTACTCTTGTACTGTTTTTATTACTTTCTTTTTTACTTTCCCATGATGAACATGAAGTCAGTCAAGTGCTCCACTCGCAGATAGAAAGAACTCCAAAAGCTAAAAACTTTTTTGATTACGAAACTCTCCAAAAACTGAGTCAACTTCAAAAACGCTACAGAAAAAATAGCCAACCTTAATTTTCAGGAGGATGACTGCATAAAAGAGAAAGCAAAGAACTTTCTCTTTTTTTCTAGAGTGAAAGTCATTTCAAAATTTTCATGAATTTTTTTCCTCTCTTCTTCCCATCACTTGTTATGATTACGTTAACTGCAACCGATCCAAAATATTCATTTGATTGCGTCATGAATAAAATGGATAACAAAATATTTTCCATAAATTTTTCAAAATTCTGGTCACATGAGAAAATTACGATGATATGATTTTGATGACGATAAAAATTACATGTTTTTTTTAGATATAGAACTCGTGTATGGGTAGTCAGAAGTTTTTTATGAGAGCTTCTACGTAGCACCATGACTTTTATCGATTCTCGCCGCGTTCTTCTTCTTCATTGAGCTCGTCTGCTTTCTCTCCAGAG
This sequence comes from Willowsia nigromaculata, assembly GCA_034700605.1. Taxonomy (NCBI): domain Eukaryota; kingdom Metazoa; phylum Arthropoda; class Collembola; order Entomobryomorpha; family Entomobryidae; genus Willowsia; species Willowsia nigromaculata. The sequence continues at coordinate 4,157 of JAQIXX010003871.1, forward strand.
CCGTTAAAAAACAAGAGGTTTTCGTGGCATGGCATCGCGAATCGGAAGAAACGCGGTGGTAGCATTTGTGCTTAATAGTCTACCTTGTATTTAGGACACAAGTTAGTATTATCCAGAGAGAAAAAAAAATCGTGAATGGGGCTGTTCATACAAAATGTACCAAAAAACTCTTAAACCTGAGGGAACACAAATTCGGGAGTGAAAGCATAAATTATGAATGCCGTCTTGTAATAAAAAATTGTAGAGAATATTTATTGCGGCTACACACACACACACACGTACCCGCTTTTTTCACTTCTCTCTCGTATTCATACGATGATGCGGTGTGCATGCATGAGTCGTAAAAAATAGTGGATGACTAGCAATAATAGTGATGACGACAAAGACCAGCGGTGGAAGCGAAATAAAAAAAGTTGGGTTCCAGAATGTTACCTGGGCTAATAATTAATTTTTATTTGGAAATACGAGTATTCTTGACCGACTTTTTGCAACCCGGGTTTTATAGCGGCGGAGTGTCGCATTTTGGGATGGTGTTTACCCAAAGCTTATAATTCACTAGAAGGTTGGATCGCTGATGGAAAGCAAAGAATGTGGAATATTATTTGTACAATGCCTTGTGAGCCACTACTGGGATGCGACAGTATTCACTCGAGCGATATATCTTTGTGGGTTTGACGTCGTCACTAGATTTAGGGCTTGTTATGGGTCATCTAGAGGATTTTATAAGTTGCGGTTTAGAAGGCGAAAACAATATTTCATTTGGAACAGTTGGCGAGATAAACAGAGGCTTTTAGGATGTCGCATTCTTTGGATTACAGGGTAATGGATTAGGATTACATGATATTTCCTATTGGGTGGTCAAGGCAAGATAAAAAGTTTATTTGGTATTTGGACGCCGTTTATGAATGGCCCCAAAACGAACAAAATAATTTATTTGGTTGTGAAACCCATTTAAAATTTTTAAGGTTTCTTAGAAAATTAATATTTTGGGTGTTGACATTTCCCCGAAAAAAAGCATTAAAGCAGTGCTAAAACTTTCTCCGTGTAACATGAGAGGTTTCCAAGTGCCACTTTCTCTTTGCAATTTTAATGGAGAAAGCAGGCTACTAATTGACTCAAGGCTTTTTCCCCTCCCACAAAGAGAAAATTTGGGTGGAGGACGGAACATTTATATTCAGTTATGAAATGCTAATTGCACGTTTCAGGTTGTAACTTTTGGCACGCTACTAGTACCTATCCTAATTTCAATTTTAATTGTATGCTTTAGTCTCTAAATCTCTAATGAACTTTTTACGGCTGGTGTGACATGGCATGACTCTGGTGTGCCCTGAGTTGATATCTGGACAGGACAGATGGAGAAATTGGAGAAAACTGGCAAGAACATCATCCTGACAAAAATGTTTTTTATGGTGTCAAAACTGTCACGTTTATCACAATCTCATGAACTCCAACTAAGATTCGGGTTTAGACTTTTAAGAGATGAATTTTACGAGTGGAAAAAGTCAATTAAAATATAGAGTGGAAAATGAGGATGAGGAAATGGCCGTGTTTGGTCTGGTCGTGGCAGTGATAAAACAGATTAAAAGTGTCAAAGAAAAAGTTAAACTGGGGGAAAAAGCAACGAAACGAGATAAAGATGCGGGTTCCAACTTTCACCAAAACTTTCTTATGGCTTTATACATGATTTAGTGCATGGATGCCTTAAAACTTCGGATTTTAGATGAACTCAAGCGACAGGAAAAACATTTGTTTTGCTGTCCAGATAAGGAGAAAAATTTCCAGTGAGAGTGGAGACTTTTCTAACATTCCATTTCACACTATCGCCTTTCACATTTGATCGGCATTCTTTCAAAAATAGTTGGTTTTTCAGGTTTTTAGAGAGATCAGATTTCTGGCAACTGTTCAAATATCTTGTCAGCGTTTAAGCTACAAATTGATCAGCTGTGAAAATGGCATGGATCCAAGTTGTTAAGATAAAACTATTTTGTTTTCTCGACATCAAATAACCCGAAATTGTGCAATCCAACCATAAATGTTTCAGGTAAATGGGTAAATCCAAAGATAAAAATATATTTTCATGTTTATTTTCAATATTTGGAGAAAGTTGCTTTTAAAATTTCAAATAATTTTGGATAGTCTTGTGGCTTGGCATGGTTCTGATGGTGTTAGCATTTTCTCTCTTTTTTTACCCTAAAAATTATCGTTAGCATGAGACGTGCCTTACGTGTCCTTTCTCGCCAACTTTCTCTTTTCATTTACTTTCTCCGCTTTTGTAAATGTCATGAAAGCTGTGAGAGAAAAGAGAAGAAGCGCTATACCCATTTGGAATACAAAATAGCTCATTTTACCATCACCACCACTCTACCACACAATTACTCTCCAACTTTTTTTTTTAGATTTTTAGGTTGCCTAGAAGAGCGCAGTAGATTCAAGAAGATTCCCTGGAGGAGGAACGTCGTGTTCCCAAATGAGGAAGACTTGTTTAATCTAATGACGCCTCTGGTTAAACTCTTCAGCTTTCTCTGGAGAGAAAGAAGGTTTTCCTCTTCCCCCGTTTTCGAGAGAATATTAAGCAGAAAGTTTACCACGTTATGAGTTAAGGGGCTGTTCAGTTGTTAAGGTACTTTAAGAACTTTAAGAGCTCAATTATATTTTAATTTTTTGTAACATTTATGGTGAATGGCTTAAATGACTTTTAAGTGATCCAAAAATTTTGTCTAGTCTAAATATACCCTTTACAAATGTTATTCTATTTCCAACCAAGGTTTTTCGATATGGTTGGGTAATTCACTTGATTATTTTCTCCTTTCTTCTCCCGGGCTATTCAATTAGCAAACCTGAACTTTCTCTGGAGTAGAGAAAGCAGAAAATGTACCCAACTTTCTCCAAAACTCAGAGCTGAAATTAGAATATACTCTTGTATGCCAGCGAAACTATTCTGATCGATTTAACAAAACATTCTACCAACTTAGGTAAGGAAAATTTTCTAACGGGAGCACTCACACTTCATGTCTGAAAAATTTGCAAAGGCTCCAATGATATTTTCCCTCCAAGAAAATAATCCGGATAATCCTACTGGCACTAAAGTAAATCAAATGATTTCTTAGAATCCTTTTCCCTAATCCTCTCCCCAATAATATCGCTTTTATTCCCCGTTAATCTAAATTCATTTATGCCTCCCAAAGCAAAACAAAATGTTTTCCTGAGGATTCCCAGAATCGACAAAAAATATTGCCTTCCCATTCCAGTCATCTTTTATTCGGGTAGTATCCATTTCTCTTCCCCTAGTCATCTTTCTATCGCCCACGTTTAAGCCAAACCAAAACAAAAATACATTTCATTTGAGATCCCAGATCTCCTTAATTCCAGGAAGAAGAAAAGTCCACCAAAATGGGGCATTATAAATGGCCCAATTCCAGCTAACTTTTTTTTATCCCTAATTGAATTGCAAAAGAGGGCGTTTAATCTGTTTATTCCACCTACGACTTGGGGGCGTTCATGAGTAATGTTAAAACCAGATACAATTTTTTTATAATATTTTCTACGTGGAAGAAAGCAAACACTGCAAAAAAAACGATGACGTAGATGATCCTTTGTTTATGTTTCTTTTTTTACGCAGTATTCCATTTTTTTTGGGCCAACCTTTAAACTAAACAGATTCGGATATTTTTACGATAAAGTTAAGACAGACAGGAATAGGTCAGAAGCCAAAGCCACAACATCCTTCCAACTTTATCTGCATTTCAAACTGCACAGGAAATGTAAAGGTTTTCTGTGTTCTCTTGTCATGTACAAGTTGTAAAACTTGAGCGATAAAAATATAATTTTTTTTCTGCAGACACGAACGCCGTAAAATGGAACCCTAAAAATAATATTTTTGTATTCAAAGGCGTTCATCTGTAAAAAAAAGTATAAAAATTTGGAGTTGAGACTGCACACGGAGAATATATATGAGAGGTTTTACGTATTGACATTTTCGAACATTAATAACGTTTCATCGATATCTCTAAGAATATCCAAATACTCAGATGGGTAAGCTCAGATATATAGAATGGTTGAAGTCAGTGAGTATTTAATAGCTGCAGGTGTGAAACAGATAAGCCATATAAAGAGATAAGCTATATGACATAAGTTCTCTGGATATAGTGCTGCCATGTAACCAATCCATGGAAAAAGGAGATTACCATCAGTTCTCGTTCCCTTCAACCTTCACATTATTCTCGTAAAGCGGATACCAATATTGTCGCTATCGGAGTCTCAAAATGGGAGTAATGGAATTAGCAGGGTTGCAAAAAATCACAATTTATTTGAAAAGTTTTCAAAATATTTTTTTAATTTCAAAATATTTTTGAATATTCAGTTATAAGCTTGATATCTCCGCTAATTTTAAAAAAATTTTGGACAGGCGAAATTTGAAACTTGGTTGATGGATTTTAAAATATTTGCGAGATTTTGCAACCCTGCTTTCACTTCTTTTCTCTTTTCCAATACCGTCTACTCTTTACCTATCCATATTATATGACCGTACATAAATATTTTATCGTTTTTTCTTCTTCTTTTGCTTCACGTCTCCCTGTCTACAAATCCATGTTTTCTTTCTACTGGAACTAACTCCAAAGTAGTGAATTTTTCTTGCCGTTGGGAAACCAAGTTCTTACTCTAGAATAGAGAATAAAAGCTTATATTTTTTTCCTTTCCTTTAGCTCAGCTCTATTAAGCTTTAAGCAGCGCCAATATCCCGTCTGATAGTTGATCATGCTAAGCGATACTCTTGTAGCAGTAAATAATAATGGCTTGTAAGTTAAGTGGAGGGAAAAAAAGGAGATCTGTAATATGCCGAAAGGCACTCTAAGTTGATAAAAAATTTAGGAGAAGTGGAGTCTCCATTTTTTCGACTAGATCTTTAGTCCAGTAGACCATACAGCTAAAATATATATTGTTGACCAATAAATTGTGAAAATATTTCTCTGAAGAGAAGCATTTACAAAAATACGACGAAATTGATCGATTTTCTTAAAGATATTACATATTTATAAATAAATATCACCAAACAGAAAAATGACGACGGCCATCACATGCCAAACATTAGATTAAGTGTTTTCTTAGCTATTCAGCTTCAGTCTTGATGATTATTGATTCATCAAAAAACTGTTTTTTTTTGGTATTCTGAATTATTTATTTTCTCTCAAGTAAGAAAGCGACATCGACAATGCAAAAGTCGGGTTTTTTCTAGACTCAAGCTAGTTTTCCTTCATGTCTACAATTTTTCTAAAGAAAATTATTTCTTTAGTAAATTCTCCTCTGACAACTCAAGTGACATGTGGCGGAGTGACGTTTACATTATTCGTTACACGTGCATAAAATGTTTAAACGTGTTTCAATAGCTTTTGAAAAAATGATGACTATATTATGCGGATATTTTGTGCAAAATTTTCAGTACATTCCAACATCATTTAAATATCTCATCAGTCATGATCACAATGGATCAAAATAATTGATCAGAAAACGCGCAGTGACAATATCGATAAGCCTAAACGACTGAATGTACACGGAAGGATAATCGTGACGGTCATTTTGTGGACAATTTAAGATTAAAAATTTTGTGACGACGGATGACGCACAGGAAAATTACTGACATTTAGATACAATGGGAGATGGATAATATGAGAGAATTAAATATTTGTGAATGCTCTGGAGCATGAGAAGAGATATCAATACGAGAAGATCATTTATCTTATCAGCTATTTTCCCGTGCTCAGGTGCAGGCTTGTCAAAATTTGACGCCAAAAAATGTCACCGTATTCATTGCCAGAACAATCCTGATAAAAAGTTGTATTCTGATCGCTTAATTACTTTTTGCACACGTCGGAAATTAATTTTTCGTCAATGTCAAAACAATATATGGCAAATAATTAATGAGCAGGTATTCCCGGTATAAAGGTGACAAAATCTGACAGTGCTTTAGAGATGCAATCGTGATAAAAACAGAATGCTAATCCCTAACACAAGCGCTTGTTAATACATTGTTTCTCTAATTGACTGTAAAATATACAAAAAATTATATAATTTTCCCTTCAATTCTGACAGATCATAGTCTATATTTAGGTAAAGTAATTCGGTTAAATAAGTTAACATACTATTTTTAACTTGAGAGTGGAACAACGCAGTATACTATTTTTAGAAGATGAGGATCATGACTTGAATAATTGATTGTTTTCTCTATTCAAATGCTAATCAACCAGCAAAAAAGGCTTTCAAGAGATCAACCTACACCCAGAATAAGTATTATGTAAACATGAAAGACTTTGACGCCAACGTTGACCGTATAGCGATTTTCAATTTCCAAGTTTCATTAAAATATTTAAATTTTCGATGAATTTGAATCGGAAATCAGTGAAAAATGTCTATTCCAGTCTCCAGTATTCAAATATGCTTCCAATTTTGGAACAATATTTTGTAAAATGTCTCAACTTACCGTATTTTTTAGGGTTTCCAGGTTTCCAAAATATTCACTGATTTCTAAGAATCCATTGACGTAAACTAGTATATATTCAGTACCAAGTTTTTTCGAGCAGTTTTGACAAGATAAGGTTACATTTGAACACAAAATACTTTAAATTACGTAGCTCCAATCAATTAAATATTGCACAAAATATTTAAATTCCAAAACAACAAACCACCTTCCAACTTCTAAATCCACCAACAACCAATAATACTGCGAAGAAAACCACACCGGTTATCCTGTCTTTCCATTGACAAAACTATCAACTTTTAACTCCCACAAATACCACCAACAATTTTTTATCAAATCAATTTCCACTTAACAAAACACCCTTTCTGTTTATTATTCTTCTTATCACTTTATTTTTAAATTCTCAGTTTTTCCCACACAACATTTATCCATTCACATGATAAGCATCAGCATACCCAAAAAATTAAAAACCACTTTTATTTTTACTCAATTAAAAATCCAAATATTTCTGGAATTCACTCTAGTCCAAATCATATTTGCTTTTTAAAAAAATCTTAAATCCAATTTGTTCCACAATTAACACCTAAAATTTTTTCCCGTCCTCCAACTCTCACAAAATTCCAAATTGCACATTTCACACTAAAAACTTGTTCAGAATCTCTCCCAACCCAGTTACCAGTTAACCACATACATCTGCTCAAAAAAATAAATAAATATTCCTCTCCACTCTCTTTTTTTTCCTCACTAGCAATAAATTGTATATATATTTTTCTGCCCAGGTAAAAAAATTTTGTGCTCATATATGAGCAGTCATATTCGCCAAAAAAAATTCAGAACCGCACACTCACACACTTTTATGAATGATGATATATCTGCTGATTATGATTATGTGAACCTGTTCACATACAATATTTTTTTGGAGACCCAAGCAGAATAAATAATTGGACCAGAAAAAAAAATGTGTGCATGCGAAACTCAGAACACACAATATTTTCTGTTTATAGTAGTCAAATCGACGAGTATATTGCGAGGTTATGGAATATATATAATTATAATTATTTATACAATATATTGTTCATGTGTGCTCCCAATTGCTCAGGAAAAAAAATGAAACCACTGAAATCCAAACGAAACCACACAGCTTACATGGCTGATTGGAGTTGAGAGTTGGACGACATTGTAGAGAAACGGCTAGTCTGTATATGACGATAAGACATGTGCTGATTTTCTGAGTGTTCAAAGCCGTATAAAAAACTCTTTTGTTATTCTTTTTTTTAACTGATATATTTTTTACGTGTGTGAGGATACACAGTGGATCTATATAGAGATGTAACAGAAAGATGAAAGGGATGAGGTTCTTGTATTTAATTAAATGAGCAAGCCTGGCTGTTCATGTGTTTGCACTTTTATAGTGGAAAAGCTGCTTAGGAAGATAAGAAGGAATATTTTTTGAGAGGTATGGGCTGATAGTGTGTATTGAAATATTGAAAAAAATAAGGAGTGGAGAGCTGAATAATATTGTTGTGATGAGAGAGGAGACAGAAGAAGAACTAGAGGTTGGAATGGGAAGGATATCCAGTTTTTCTTTTGGGGAGATTGTATGTGTGTGAGGATGGATTTTATGTGAATAGTATGGAGAAGAGAATCGAGGAAAGGAAATAACATGAGAGGATATTTGGGCCGGTGGGTCGGGAAGACACGAACAAGAAAATTGTTTTTTTGGTCGTCGTGGTTCACTATTCTTAAGAGAGGTTGAGAGAGAAAAAAAATTGGATTTGGGATGGAAAATAGTGTGTGTGTTTGGTAAATGGAAAAAAAGAGAGTAATGTGGAGCAGGATAAGAGGATACGAAGTAAACGGATTTGTGTGTTGGGTTGTATGAGGAAAAATGTGGATGTAAAAAAGGGGCCGTCCATTGAAGAAGATTTTAGAGAGAATATTGCATTAATTTTGTTGGCTTGGGGCTTTATGTCCGAGTTGTCTCTATGGCAGTTTAGGAGCTATAAAAAGGTTTGAGGTAGATTCGGTATCGTGTGAATGCTACCATGTTGGATTGGCAAGCTTGCACTGATAAAAATGAACAAAGTTGGAAGCGCATTCCTGCATTGCAAAAGTAACAACTGATGACATGAAAGAAAACTAATTTTGTAATGGAAATAATATCTACAAAACATTCAAAATTGCGATTAAGATAAGAATACGGATTTAGCGTCGAATAGAGTAAAACTGGTAAATGCGGTATGTAGTACCGATCTCATACATATATCATACCTTTCATTTGATTCGGTTGCATAGTAACAATTAAAGACCTTTTGTTTTTTAATTGTAAAAGTAAAATATCATTCTGTTATGGGATATTTTACTAAATGGTTCTTACAATCAATTTGAAATTCAAAAATTCTGATGAATTCTGTAGATTATCAAAATTTTGCTTAGATTCTTTACGATAATCTAGAAAGGAGCTGATATAAATGGCTTCATAGGTAAATTTTTAATTTCTGAAAATATTTTGAGCGTTAGCAATTTTTCAGGTAAATGAGTTTTATTTGTTTGTCTAACCGCGATAGGATTAAGAAGAAAAAAAATTGCAATTGATTTTTCATTGATTTCGGATACTTTAAAAAATAGCAGTGGCAGATAAATACAACTACTATTATAATTATGATTATGATTAACTATTTAAATAAAAGTAAAGCTTAAACATGTAAAATTTGAACTGAAGATTATATTTTCAAAAAATGATTTATTCATAATGTAACGATAATAGTAATAAGCAGTCAAAATTTGTGCGTCAAATTAAAATGCGAAATATTATCCTAACGATTTATAACCATAAAACTTTAAAATCCCGTGGAGGAAATTCTGTCTTCTTAAACATTTATCTACAAATGTAATCTAAGATCCTGCATGGGGGGAATAGTGTTCATAAACTTATCAATAAATTTAGCAAATCTGCATTTGGTCTTGAAATATATATCTTTTTAAATTTCACACTTGACAAATTTGCGTTGATGAGAAATTGATTCAATAGTTTATTTGCCATTATTGTTATTATTTTCACCATCATCCCCAGAAGCCTGACTTTTCTCCCCTTCGTCCTTTTTCTTCTCCCAGAAGAAAATCCAATTGAATCGATTCTTAAATTTTTTCGCTTCTCGCTCCTTTTCCTTCAAAACAAACCGCTCGTTTGCCACTTGAAGCTCCACATTTTTTGTCTTCATTTCCTCACTTTCTCTTTCAAGTTTTGCACATCGCCTCTCCAAGCAAGCTTTCTCTGATTTTAGCATCGATATTTCCTCCTTGGCAAGTTTGCTCACTTCTTCAACATCCTTCTGAATGTCACTGTAGAGCTCCTGAAGCCTTAAGTCCTTTTCCGCTACTAACTTTTTGTATTTCTCCAGTTTCTACAAAAAAATATTAAGGCAATAATATTTTAAATATATTTGATTAATTAGATCTTAGTTAATTTAGGTAGGTTTTAATCAATTTACCTGTTTGAATCTCAAGTTTTGCGTGCGTAAACCAATGATTTCCTTATTTTGCTCTTCAATCCTTTTGTTTTGCTTCTCAATAGTTTCATTTTGCTCAGAAATCCGATCATTTTGCTTCTTAATGCATTCTGCTTGTTGAACTCCAGCAATTCGGAGGGATTCCAAATCCTTGGTAATTTTTTCACGCAATTTTTTCTCCAGTAGGATTTCCTCTTTGAGAACCTGATTCTCTACGCTCTCAGTCTTCACTTGGCTTTCAAGACTTTCTAAGCGTTTGGACGCCTTATCTGTCCACTCTTTTGTCTGTTTGGTCTCCTTCAATAACTGATTGATTTGAGTATTTTGAACCGCGATGGTTTCCATCTGCTGCATAGCAATTTCCTGCAGTTTTTTAAACTTATCCCACTCATCCTTTGAAACTTCTGCCATATTTCTAAGTGAATTTATTCAAAACTCACTTAACAGCTCGAGCAAAACAACTTTTCACTTATTTAAGCCCTTTCTCCGCTTAACTACTCCCTGCATTATGATCTAATTCAATTTGGTGCTATTTGTTCACTTTCTGAAACGCAAATAAAGAATGTGTGCATTACTGAGCAATTTGCAATTTTTTTGCAAAAATTGCGTCTCTGACTCATCCTTAAAACAAAGGAAGCTCAGTGATGCTGGTCAAGGCTTCTTAAAGTTGATATATAAATGCAGTCAAGGAAGATGTAGTTCATTGATCATAAAACATGACTGAAAATTATGCATATTGAGTATGAATAAAAACAGCCACTTCTCGTTCTGGAACTTTCTATTTACAATTAATTCTTGCATTCATTTCAATAAATGTTTACTTATCGCCTTTATTCCAAACTCATATACTGAAGCATGCTGCAGGGCAGGATTTAAATGCTTAATATTTTTTTATGTCATGTGGTTTATCATGTTTTCAAATGTATGAAATACTTTTAAACCCTTCATACGCACTATTACAGAGATTCACAGAAAAGCATGGAGAAGATACTCAACTCATATAGATGTACAAAAAGTAAGAAAGTCAACTTTTTTATAGATAGGTTTTAGTTAATGCTTAACCTACAGATAATTTAATCCATATATCTGCATCCCAGTTATGTGTTTGCTCCAGTCCAAGGATTTGCAACGAATTGAATGCCTGACTCCAGCAGCAAAAATTAGTTGTAAAAAGATATGCTTATTGCAATATCATGCGCATACTAACCAAGCAGACTCATTTGCTGACTATTAAAGAATACATGAAGATTCACTTATTTGAATATGGGTTACGTTGACATTAATAATTATGGAAATAAATAAAAACATTACTATGATAAGCACAGAACTAATTCAAAAGCTGTTGTGAATTATAAAGACTTCTGGTTCTTCATCAGAAAGTGAGCCTACAGTGAAGACCTTTCACTAAAAAGTAATCAATATGATCACAATATACTGATCTTTCAAGGTCTACTTCCAGCCAAAACTTTTGTGAGACAAAGGCTTCCTAAATCCACGAAGAATGAATTCTTATAGAAGCGTATTCCTGGGAACTTGAGTTTTAAACTACTTTCCAAATGATGAAGCCTCCATGAACCTAAAGCATCATATTTTTTCCCTTTCATGTCTCTCATTACAACTTTCTGCAATGTAAAATTGGAATTGAAAAAAAGCGGACATGGAAAATCTTACAAATGGCTCGGCAGCACGAAGTTTGCCATCCCTGGTCAACCTGAAAAATCCCTGATGACCCCAAACAAATCCCTGGTGAGACCAAAAAAAAAACCCCTTAAAATTCGCTAAAATTTCGGCAAAAATCCCTGGTTTTCCATCAAAAATCCCTGATGAGCAAAAAAAAAGCGACTCCGCCGAAAATACCCTGTTTTTTCGGGAGCAATGCTCCCCAAACTGGTGACAAATCCCTGGTGAGCAAAAAAAACGTGTCCCTGGTCAATACCCAATCCCTGGTCACAAAAAAAACCCTAGGAGCACCGCTCCCGTGCTCCGTAAGAATTTCCATGTCCGTATAAATTTACGTGAATTTTTTTTCAAAATGAACAAAACCCGTTCAAAACATCGTATTTGATGCTGCGAAATGATATTGTTTTATCCACTTATTATAATGCTAAAGGCAATTTTATTATTTGCAATAGTGCCTTTGATCCTTAAATAAAGAAGCAATATACATACCTGTTATCGATTCCCCAGTATGCGCTGACATTTTTACAGTTCACAATTAAGCACAAGTTTTGATAATTGTGTTCCTTTCATAGTATCCGCGGAATCCTTTGCGCAATAGGAAAATGTCTCGTGTCTAAGCTGCGTTTCAGGAAAAAAAATTTCTAAAAATTTTGTCTACTTTCATGAGTATCGATAAAGGCTTTTCGTGTTTTTTGTATATACTATTATTGCTTAGGTCTACATTAATGATGTTCATCGAGCATATCGTGTGCATAGATAGTTGTGCCCTAATCATTAAAATTTATAATCAACAACTAAAGCTAAAGTCTATCCAGTCTGGAAAATAGCAAACGTGACATGATATCGTTTTCTTATACTACACTACAATACACACTATACACCGTATAAGTAATCTGTGTTACGTTAGTTTTTTTTCAATCCAATAAAAATCTCACACGCATCATTGCATATAGCATAACATAATATGTATTATTTACAATTGCTGTACAAGCTAATTAAAATAACCAGAAATTATAATAAAGTATTTATTGTATTATTATGACTACAACAAAGGTTTGACATTTACAACGGCACTTGCAGGCTAGGCACTAAAATTTAAGGAACGTAGAATGTGAAGCATGCACAACTATTGAAACGTTCCTAAATGTGTGACTCTGGCTTCACTAAACCATATCATGTATTTACGTTTTAATCAAGTGCAATCCTTTGTTGCTTTATTACTCCGTCTTGCAATAAGATATAATAAATTAATGAACGCAACAGTTACTGATAGGAAAGTCCAACAAAAATTTGAGAATAATATGAGGATTTTAGTGACGCAATCAGTTGGAGCATACAGTCTTACAGCAAAGTAAGGCAGCTTAAAACTCCTGCGTTACTGTTTTTTGCCGAAACTACATTTTGAGTCATGCAATTACGTTGCAAATTACATAGTAATTCGAAAAAACACTCAGATATTTTGGAGGGAATGGCAGCTACCACTAGTCCCCCAAACGTTTACTCTTATCAAATTTTACCGAATGGTACATTTACAGTGTTTGGACCCATAAATCAATCAGCCCCTCTAGATTCTATGTAAAACCAAACGCTTTTAGACAAGTAAACTCAGGCGTCTGAAGTAAAAATTGTTTTTAACGGAGATGAAATAATGCGTTGTCTAACCCTGTAACGAAAACAACATGAGTTCATGACTAATTACAAACCCAAATTAAGTGTAATTTTTATATAAAAATGAATACGTAAAAACCCTACGTGTACAGTCTCCAAAGCTTTAATTTGCACGCACACATTTTTTACGCAAAACATGAGTTGCTGGAATTCAGTTTTGAAATTCGTAACTACGAGTTACGTTTTACAATCACAATCTTTTAGTTCTCGGTCACGGTCAGTATAACAAATCTTACCAAAGTAATAGATTGGTGCTATAACATTGTGATAAAATTTAAATAAAACCTTTTTCAAAATTAAGTATGGCGACATTTAGTGAAGATTTGTTTTCAATGCCAATGGCTTCACCTCAACAAAATAACTCAAAGTCTATTTCCCTAGAGTATCATAGCATTGAAGATAGTTATGCGTTTGAAAGAATTGACTTCCGCTATTGGCTGGATACTATGGTTGAAAATTGGAAACTTGCATTCTATGTAGCCGGAATATACGCATTGACCATATTTGGACTTCAAACATACATGAAAAATCGTCCAGCATTTGACTTAAGGACTCCATTGATACTGTGGAAT
>JAQIXX010003872.1:0-18050 GCA_034700605.1 Willowsia nigromaculata
GACGATGATGGTAGAAGCACTGGAGTGAAAGTGAGGTCTTCATCCTACCTTGATACTTTCCTCTTTATCATGCTGCTTCTCATCAGCTTTACATAATTTTGGGAGACAACGGGTTCCTCTTCATTTCATCTGTCTTTTTATAGCAATGAAGAAAAACTGCTTCTTCTTTTCTCTAGTGCAAACTACATTACCTCTTTATGCAAGGTTTAACCGTTCGGTTCGGGTCATGAAAACATTTTGATGTATTATTATTATGAAAGTATTTTAAAAATAATTAACATTGCAGTGAAAGCGGACCTTCCTGATGTCAAGCTCTGGATGACTTTTAAAAAAGCATATTAACTTTTTATTTGATGACTTACTCATTATTCCGATAAATAGAGGGAGAGTATTTTGTGCTTTGCCCTCAGCTAAATTAATACTTCAACGTAATGTTTTCGAAAATAACAAAATTCCAGAGATAAAATTTGAAGGTTAAAAATCTATCTGGAGACATTTTTACAAGTTGTGATCTTTTTAAATAACAGAGATACTTAATCATATCTTGATGTACTTTTACTACTAGCAAAGAGCTTATCATTATAACACAATGGAAGTATGTCAGTAATTTCCCACCAAAAATGTGCAATCGTCCAGAAGAAATGAACGGTTTTGTAAATACCTTCATTCTTCCATTGGAAAACATGAACACTATTTAAAATTTTAATTTAAAATAGATTAGCATATAGCTTTAGAAGAAGCCATTTTTTGTCAACAAAAAAAACCGATAAGGTACTGTTTTTACGAAAATCGACTAAAAATAAAGATAACGATAAACACTACAGTATTCAAGTTTAAAGTTACTTTCATGTTATATAACAGCACGGCATGTTTTGGCACTTTCGAAAAATCACCAAGTTTATTGATAAACATCGGCATGCTATGATATCATTTTTCCCCATTGCAGTGAATAGTATGATTGGGTTAAAATCAAATTATCATATATCTATGATGTAAAATAACTTTATCCTTTTGTTGATTGATACATGAGAGATGATAAGTAATTTTATTTTCTTAAGAGTTTAAAAGTGTACATGCAAAACCTCAAGAAATTCGTTACATTTAAGAAGATTCAGGAAACGTACAATAATATGGAATATAAAATGCAAGAATGAAAACCCAAAAAAGAATGGCCCGTGAGGGGATCGAACCCGCGACCTTGGCGTTATTAGCACCACGCTCTAACCAGCTGAGCTAACGGGCCACTTGATGGTCAGCATGAGCTGTGAAACATTACTTCATCTACTTGGTCTTGGAAAACACTCACTTGTGGACTTGTGGAGACAGCAGTGCACTGCAGTGTAGGAAGGAATCATGAAAAGATGAATGAGAGAATGTGAGTGACAGTGAACAAAGAGCTGTCACTAGATATAATGCAGTGTGGAAGTGCAGTGGAATTTTATTGCAGTGGAACTGAGCGTATTATCTAGCCCTGCAAAGATACTTGTTATGAAAAAGTCATGTGCTATAAACTGAGGTTTTAAACTAGAATTATTTTGAATTTTCAGTGACTTCTTCGACAAAATATATACAACTCCCGTCATGATGTAGGCATTCTCAAGTGAAATCCACTAGATACAAAGAGGAAGGTTCCAAAATATAAAATTAAAAATACATTAATATGCAGAATGTGAGGATTTTTTACCACGCATTAAATATTTGTAGGAACAAAAACCCTAACGTGTCATACGTACTCGATCATCATTACTTCTTCAATCAATACTTAATGGAAATGACAGGATAATTAGATTGAACATTAATGGAGCATAGTTTGGCTACCGTCTTTATTCAAGCTCGTTAACCAAAAAAGCAACATTGGTTTGAGCTTTCCCTTTCCAGATCCTATTTGCACGTATAATTTTTCATTTTATTTGGCTTTGAAATAGCCGTGTTTCGGAACAGTTTCATTGAAATACGCAATCGACTTTTCGACATCCGCTCTTCTAAACTTGGGAAAGTACTTCAGTATCACATCCTTCATCTCATCGTAAGTCGAGTAATGGGTTACTTTTCGTGTTTTATCTGCACCTATGAGAACAGAAACGCCTCGAATGAGTATCCATTTGCGGTCTCCTTTCACATTCGGCTGCTCCAAAATGTTGCCATCTTCGTCCTCCTCGAAATAACGAAACATGAAAGGATGTTGAAGAAAAATTGAACTCTCAATATTTTTAAACACAATTTGCAATGGCTCTTGAAAAAACTCCACAGTTCTTGGTGTCATTGAAAATTCATAGCGCACGTATTCCGTGGTCTTGTCAGCCTTTAATTTAACAAAGTGGGAGTCATTAACCATTAACCTGATAAAAAATAAAAACTGATTAAGTCTATTGAATGCATATAAACACAGGTAAATAGTCTTACAAATTCTCCTCCATACAATGCCCCATCAAGTTGGACTCTATAATACAGGTTATCACTACCATCGGCTTTCTTATATCTGTAGCGGAAACCAGCCGCTGCTTGTGTATACGGTAATGAATGTATCGGAATGGGCTCAGCAAATGGTAAACCAACTCCAACATCAATTAGATATTTTTCCTCCGGTGAAAACTCCACGGCACATGTAACATGATTGGAAGATTCCCTGGTCCGTGAACAAAGCCCGAGATGACGTATGAGTTGAATCCAAGCGTCTTCAGTAGAATGGATATGAAAGAGTTTTGCGTTATGCAAGCTCCACCGATTCCACTTAAACCTGCTGCAATAATTTCATCTTGGTTTGGGACTTGACGTTTTTCTGGGGGCTTTGAGGACATGGATATGTTCTAATGAACAAAAAATGCGAATACTTTTATTAATCACTAGTAGTTTTAATTTATTTATTGCGAGAAGCAATGTGTAGATTTTCATGCACATTTAACATTTACAATTCACACAGTCAAATAAAAACAAACCTGAAAGGGCAAGTGGTGGGCGTAATATGGGATCAGCACCCGGAGAAATTCCAGCTTATCTCGTTCCAGTAGTTCTTTCCAGTTGTTAAAACCAAGAATATTCACAAGAAATGTCTCCGCTTCCGAAAACGAAATCATTTTTGTACGCTCAAGGGGGAGAAAGTGGAAGAAGAAGAAAAAGTAAAGTAGTATAGCACACGAATGCAAAATTTGATAAAACTACCGCTAATTTGATCACAATGCAATGGCTAATGAGTATCTTTTAATATTTTGTTGATGTTTTCTGAGTAAAACTTTGATTATCCATGTGATGCTTTCCAGTAGTGATCTTTACTCTTCACAAAACACAACAGCATACAGTATTCCATCCATAAGCTGTGCAACAGCAATAGTAATATCTTGAATCTTGTCTCAATTTACAACTGCAACCATTTGAAAGCATTGAGCTCCATTTCGACTCTTTTGAAATGCATATGCTTCACGCAGCGATAGGAATGGTAATATTACATACTATGTATAATATGTATCTATCATGTATGCCATGATTCCATGATGATCACATTTTGATTACAATGACCTTGATGATTTAAATGAATACGATACAACTCTCGATCTCATCAACTACCTGGCTCGCTGTCTGCATTTCGGCATTTCTATTCTGGATTCCATTATTACCAACTCTGTTGTCATTTTCATGTAAATCTACGGTTGTCTATTTACTCTCCTCAATCCTCATACATCAAATGTCCAAGTATTCAGGAGAATTTCTGCTTTGCAGCTCATGTCAACATGTTATGCAATTGAATAGGTGTACATTATTTTTGAAACATTAATTCCAGTAATTTGCAGTTAACCCTGTATGTTTAGTTTATTAACATTAATCTATGTCACTTTTACCCCCTATGCAATAGCACATAATATGCTATTTTCACATAATCTACTTTGAATACGAAGCAGTTGAACTAAAACTTTACATCTTTTGAGACGAACATAGCCAAATACAATGTTTCTACAAAAGTACATCATGCAAGAAAAAATCATTGTAAATGTGAAATGCATGCAAATTTACTGAGTCTTCTTAATAACAAAATTTTGAAGACTTTGAGAGAGGAGTGAGTTATCTATTCAGTTATAATGTGATTTGGAATGTAATCAAAAGGTTTTAAAAATATTTATACAAAAATCATAATGAGCTCTTGCTGTATCAGCAATAATAAAACAATGTTTAGAATTCAGACATCGAAATCTATGTGACCCCAATTGTACAACTTTATGTAAATTGTTCATCGGTTTCAGTTTTTAATTAAGACTTGCCAAGTATTAATTGCTTGTAATATAGCTAATCATTATAGTCCCTATCCTTATCAATGGAAATCACGTAATTAATTAACCGAATAAATTATTAAATTAAGCATTCAGCTAGAATCAGATTTTCACATATTATGACACTTGCATTGCGTGGATATTTAGTGTTTGTGCTTGCGCTATGCATGAATGCATGTCCTTATAAATTAAAAAAATAAAGCGCTCGATGTTGTCCCTTCCTCCTTTAGAAATCATTAAAATCGGAAGAATGAGTCTCATGAATGAGTCATATTCATAGTCATAATATGACGTTCGTATTACGCCACTTCACAAAGGGAATCGACCTGTGACACTTTTAGCTTTCTTACATGCGTTTTTACATGCGTGTCTGACCTACTCTGACTTTAAGCAGCTACATTCCCTTATGCCTTGTGAATTTCATTTTACTTAACGAGACTCTTCATTTGTGTGTTCATGTTCATAAGCCAAAATAGCTACAGAAGTAATTATTTTTCTCTTGACTCTCAAAATAATCTCCTTCATGGAGACTGATGAAATATGATGGAATTCATTGGCAGTGAAATTAGAATAAAAATATTAGAAAAAATACAAAGTAGTAAGTAGGTGACTGAACAAAATATTTTTCGTAAGACTTTGATTGCCGTTAAAACGGGAAGGCAGATTGATTATGTAAGCGCAGACTGGAAGAGTTTTATGAACTTTATGTAAATCCTGCATTTCATATCAGATCAACACAAGCAGATTAGCTTACAACGACGCTAATGAATAATATTTAGACTATAAAAAATTACCATAAAGTTGAAGAGCAAAAAATGTAAGCTGACACTTGACATTATTGACTAACAATAACAATTCTCTTTCTGGACGCATTTACTGTGACAGTATTTCGTTTTGGCGTATATGTGATAAAGTGCAATGCAACTTTACTCCCTACCAACTATTGACTATCATCCATAATTCATGTAAATAGATAGCCAATATAAATGCAGTCGGCTCAGTGAGACGCCTAATTCGTGTCGCTGTCGTTTCGTTTGCTTTGGTCGTGGCTCGAGCCGAGCAGATTTGGAGAAACTGGAGGACACGAAGGGAGACTTGACATGAGTAAGAAGCGAGGAAAAGTGACGTCGAAGAAGAAGTGGAGTGCATGAGTGCATGTAAATAAATACACATAGCGTACAGCGTAGTATTGGTTTTGAGCAGAGGAAAACAAATGGGAAGGATGCATTGATGCAAAAAGCGAGAAACGAAACAAAGCACATTGCTTAGAGTTTATTCAAGAGACACATGAAGTTAAACTTTAACCATTTGTTGGTTTGAGTGTGAGAAAAGCCATGGACCAAGCAAGATGTGACTTCTTGTGACTCACAAGTTGTGACGATTTTGCACAAGAAGCTTATGATTCGTAAATTTTTAAATGAATTATATAAGCTGGAGTAATAAGTTAGAATTAAGCAAGCGACAGTTTAGAAACTACTTTGCACTTGGATGCCTCTAGTTCCAACGAGTTTTAAAGGTCTCTTTTCTTTTGCATTTCTCGTAGATTGTTTAGTTTAATTTTTTAGTGAAATTCATTCAACGTGAAAGAAAGGTGAGAAAAGAGTGCATCGCAAAAGTGAGAGGACCACGTACCAGATCACTGAAAAATTGGCAAGGTAGCGAGTGGGAGGTGGAAGTTTCTACAAAATAGAATCCTCGGCTATTGAAAAAATAGAGTTTCGAAAAAAGTAAGTTCATTTTGCAGTAGAGTTCATGTTTGTTGTTTAGTGTGATTTGTTGAAAAAAGGGTTTAGTAATTTTTCATGCACATACATAACAGGTCGCTTGTGATGGATTGATTCTTGAGTTAACTCATGACGCATGATCAGTTTTTGTCACTGAATACGTCGAGTAGTTTGTTGAGGTATAATGCTGATGGAACTGTTCAGTGACAAGTATTCAGGTCGATTGTTTTCTAAATTTGATTTTTGGGATTTATGGTTTTGTTTTTTTGAATGGTGAATTTCAGAAGTTCTTGATGTCAGACAGAACGTCCACACTGACAACAACTGATATAGTTTCGTTTGAAACGCTGCGCTGCTGGTCATCAAACTTTTAAAGAAGACGATTAGGAGCTCCCGAGGTAAAGTTCATTTTAGTTGTTCCATGCGTGTTCTTGCTGATTGCAAAACAATGCTTTGAATTTTTATGAAGTAAGAATAAAGTCACGTTTTGAAACTATGATGAGTAGAAGGCTGAATGTTGGGGATTTTTCTAATTTCAGATCCAGTGTCATATGTGAGGCTTTACATAGATTGAAGTCAAAACCAGCGGTTTGTTAGATGGTTGGTGACTGGTGAATAAGAGTCGAAGGTTTTCATCAAATAGTAAGCATGGGGTTCTCATGTTTTGCGTGCTCGGAATCCTTTGAAGAAAGTGGTAGGAGCTCTGAGAAAGGAGGTGGAGATGGACACCGAGAGACACCAGCGCGCAGTGTGTCTGTCGTTGCAAAGTGTGGACACATGTTTCATTCGGATTGTCTTAAAAAGGCATTTGATGCTCAGTCCGGAAATGGTTAGTATTTAGCATAATGGTCGATGAAATTGTGTAGAAGACAAATTAATTCTAGTCTTATTCTATTTCAATTTTTTTTCTCAATATTTTAGCTTGGGTCCCGAAACACTGTCCTGTATGTCACATTACTGTGACTCTTCATGATGTACTACGAGTGCATGCGAATCCACATGATGCACATTCCAGTCAGCGTCCTCGTATGGAAGAGTTAATCATGGAAGTCAAGAAACTTCAAAAGGAGCGTGAATCTGTGTACAAGCAATGTGACATGTTGCAAGCTCAATGTAGAGAAATGAATTATGAGAATGGCGCTATCAAGTACGTAACTTTAAAAATGCATTTAATTTTAGGATTTTGGCTTAAGAAAAAATACTTACTTTATTTACGTTTTATGTATTTAAGGCGACAGAAGGACGAACTTGGATTGCGATTCGAACATTTGGGTCGATTGAATTCTATTCATAAAGCCGACATAGAGCGTTTCAAGTCAGAAATCGAAAAGTTGAAAAATATTATCATGTAAGTTGCCTACAAAAACGTGTTACTGCATATCTGAGTATTTCTAGGAGCGTTTCTGTACTTTTGTTTTTTATCTGTATCATTTATCACTTGTAGAACCCTTACCGAAAGGATAACTGGGCACGATATTACGATGCAAGATTTCTATGGAACACCTGGAAATAATGGGATGAATGTCGGTGGTATGTGTCGTCTCGAGTACACTGAGGAACTGCAAAGGATCCCAGGCTGTGATTCATCCTCATCTATGTCCCAGATGATAATGAATGGCTCTCTTCCTAAACCAAGTCATCATCATCCTCCAGGGTTTATGTATCCAATGGGCCTTGTCACAGAGAACGGATCTGATTGTCAAGAATCTGATACTGGAAGCCAGAATCTTTCGGTGAGCCCGGAAATTCCAAGGTCATCGGAAATTATGGGAGGAGCTCTACATATGAACGGAAGCACAGTTAGACCAATGCCAACTGAGAATCAGAATCAACAGGCTCGAATAACCTGCTTCTCATTACAAAATGTTCAAGTCAGGGATTATGATTCTAACAATAACAGGACTATGGGTATGAAGATGATTGATGACAAGACAGTGAAGAAATCTAGTGACTTTTCATCCAAGGAAAATGTCCCTGCTTCGTTCGCAAGCAAACTCTACTCTGCCTTAGCGGGAAATTCTTCCGTTGGCAAAAGCGAAAATCCAAATTCTTTTGAGCACAAGAAAGTTGAGAAAGCAGCAGACGACTACGTTGAAAGTAAATTTATTTAATTCATGTTCAACTCAACTTAGTACATAATAACAAATCGAAGTATGTTGACATGTTATTATCTTTTCTGTTAGATGATGATGATGCTGTTGACAAATGGTTTGAAAAGAAGGCTCGTCGCCGCACAAGCAGTAAAGGGAGTGGAACTGGTAATCGAGGGGATAAGAATGGAAGCAAAACTGACTTATCGGACAAAAAACTACTGTATGGATCCTTTCTTTGCTCTACGTGCCATGCCAAATGGGGCTCATCTCAAAGTGTATTGAATTCGCCTCAAACTTGCAGATATTGCCACACTGAAGTGTACCCGCATACCCAGGTATAAATACTCATACATTTAATAAGACTTATTTCCAAGTTGCAACTTTCCACTATCTTTGTATGTCACGTGCTTAAAATGAAAATTCTTCTTTCTTTCTGTGTAAACAGGGTCCAATACTTTCCCGAAAGCAACTGGAGATGAACAAGCTCCCTTCCAATACTTCACCCAAGGATGCAACCAAGGATAAGAAGAAGGCATAAGTCAACTGTTTTAGGACTCTGACATATACTAATTTTATGAAAACAACTTAGTTTTTAAAATGCAAATAAGTCTTGTTCAGCAAAATTGGAAAACGTGGGAGCGCAATGTATGCGTAATCAGTAAGAACGACAATTTTCAACAAGTGTGACGCAAGAGGATTGGTTTTTTGAGCACATTGCGGTCAAAAATAATGTTAGAATTATTGAATTGCCGATTTAAGAAATTAGAGATAAAATCGGTTGTTAGATTAGTAATACATCTTAGGTTTAAACCTATATCCTAGTAGGTTGTGTTAGTTTTGGTGTATTTTTATACAATTTCATTAATTGATACAAGTAATACACAACAAGTAACAAAGGTGTTCTTTGCACCTCTCCAATCAAATGTAAATCATTCATTTCCTTGCAATTTATAATTTGTATTATTTTTACGTACTTGAATCTTAAATCCATGTCTGTAAAAATACGTTGGGATCCTTTTGTACTCAAATTATTGTTTTTGTACTTTCGCCATAATAAAATGTTGAAGCAATGAATGTCTGCTGTATCCTTTCTATTTTTACCAGATTCATGCATCTATCCTTTCATCTTCATCTATCAAGCTTTAGCTGTAATGATAGCCTTGCAATAATTGTGGAGGAGAAAAATGAGATGCCATTGTTATCTATGGCCATGGTCAGCAACAGAGAGTATGCATCTAGTAGAAAAGAAGAGCAGTACTGAGTCTTGACGACTGTTGATCGCCTTTCCGGTTTGTTTGTAGACCCTTCCAGAATCCATTCTCCATTATTAGTTTCATTGGATATAATACAAGCCTGGCTTGATAGGAGAGAAACATTTTTACACGAAAAAATTTTCATGAGGAAGGGATTCTGGATGGGTCTACAAACAAACTGGAAAGGCGACCAAAATTCCTAAAGTCTCAGTACTACTCTTCTTCTGTATCAGATGCATTCTCTCTGGTCAGCAATTACAAATATGCATGGTAAAAAATTGGGATTGGATTTACTGACACAAATAGACCATATATCAATTGAACATTATACAAACGTTGAAATAAAGTACAAATTAGAGATGAAAACTCAATAAGCAATAAACAAATGTGCTTTACATGTTTATATTTTCCATCTATATTAATATAACCTAATTTAACATAAGAATTTACTCGAATGAAAACCAATTATTTTTCAGTTACGCTAGACTTAAATTACGGTAGGGGTGGATTACACTTCACTTAACGTTAAACTTAGTAAAAAGATTCGCAGAAAATATGCAAAGAAAACTCATCACTATTCACAAATGATCAAGGCTCGATTCGAATTAGATGTGTACTTTCACAGACGATTTGAATTGATGCTTTTTCAGTTCAGTTGCTGAGAGTTTCCCCAGCGGCCATTACTTTAGCTTGCGCCCTCACACGCTTCTCGTACTCCAAACGGTTTTGACTGAAATGGTAAAAAGGTCAGATTAGGTCAAATTAACACTAGGAACTGCTCGACAATACTAATTCGAGGTAGTTCATTACCAATAGATAGTATATGCCTCGGCTTGTGCAGGATCCTTGATGTTTGGCTCATTCAATAAATCTTGGATTCCCAACAAAATCTGTTTAATGGTTATAGCTGGTCTCCAGTCTTTTTCTTCATCCAATAGCGATAAGCAGACTGTTCCAGATGGGTATACATTGGGATGGAAAAGTGGTGGTTCAAACTTGCACTTGGGAGGCGTCGCAGGATAATCATCTTTGAAAATCATTCTTAGTTTGTACATTCCCCCCTCCCATGGAGTCTGGAAAAGATTATGTCTGGTCGTCAGTTGAGGTGCATTTAATTGCAATACTTAAACCTGCGTAACATTTTCCTTCTTACCCCCTTTTTCCCAGGAATCACGCATTCCCAGTTCATCAGATTAAGTGTTCCATCATCCTTCTTAGTTGGCCTCGCCACAAAGCCCTACATAATATTTTAAAACAGGGACTGTAAAATTCTGTCAATAAAATACTTTTATACAAAATATGTATTAATATTTGTTCACTCACGAATGGATGGTCTTTTCTCCAAGCTTTACGTTCCTCTGCTAACCGGGCCAACGCAATTCCACTCATCTTGAATAGGTACTGTACTAACTTCCAAACTTCCAACTAGACAAACGAAGTGGTGGCGGTGCTGACTGATTTCCAACTGAATGACAACTGATAACAGAACTAGAACTCTTCCCTCTTGCACCTGTCACCTGTTTAAATTACAAAATAATACATACAACATTAATAGACTTTCATTTTATCACTTACTTAGAATGTCAACCGTAGACCGGAAGTTCTGTTTCTGCTTGCATTACCCATTTGCAATCTCACAGAGACAGACAAATAATTGTACGCAAACCGACGTTTTCCCTCTAATAACGGGTTAATATTTAAAAATTAATTAATAGCCCATAATCATCAAACATACAACACCTTTGAAAGCTAACCCTACAAAAACTACAGTAAAGTTAGATTATTAATTACCTCTCAGTCCAGACTAAAAATTGTCAACATAAACTTGTTCAAAGAGTGTCACTCGCTTGTTTGAAATTTTTTAACTTTATACTTTACTTCCTTTGTAAATTGTAACTCTTCATTGAGTTATTCACCAACAAACAACACGACGAAGACATGTCAAGGATAGACCGAAGCGGCTCCTCTATTCAATATTCAATTCAAGCAAGCACAAAACATGCAGGGGATTGGAAAAGTAGCTAGTAGGGACTCTGAACACGAACAATAAAGATTATTGTTGAGAAGAAAAGAAGTGTGAACGAATTTCACCAACTAGATATCAAAGCTAAAATTGCGTACTTGATGCTAACAAACCGAGTGGGACAATTTATCCGGTTATGTTGTGTTAGACAGATTACCACAGTCGCACCAAGGCTTGTAGGTAGAGTTTTTAAGAGAATCCTTCCAATGTTGTGCCCGTATTTTTTATAACGAAACATTTAACGTGGGAAATTACAGTATCTATTAGTCCTATCCCGCTAATAATGCCAATTGTAACTCAATGATTTTGCCAGAAGCCCGCCACTGGATTGGGGAGTAGTAAGATTGTTTGCTGAATTCATTCGTGGAGTGATTTTTATTTAGGAAGTAATAATTTATAATAATTACTTCTGCAAAACTTTGTAAATGAATGTAATGTGGCATGTTTCAAAGTTGATGATTTCAAGGTCCGATAGCTATTATTGATAGATAATGTTTGCTTTCGTTTTCCTTTGTTTTAAGTCTGGCTTTAAATGAAATCAATTACAATGATGACAATGGGTTTTTTTGTCAGACAGGATTTGGATCTAAAAGAAATGTCTGCTTGGGATCGAGGTATTGCATAATGCATCATGAAAATATTTATGTGATAACCAATTTAGGAAGATGCTCTGATTCTGTGATGCAGCTAACTAAATAGTGTTTTTAATGTTTTTCAAGTAACCAAACTTGCAGATGCGTATATTCAGTCGCTTGCTTGGTATGGTTATTGAAAAACAAAGGGACATTATTATTTAAGAAGCCTCAATGCTTAACAAATTAGTCTTGCATTAACTTAATGTTAAGACTAATTTGTCATCAAAGTTTTGTGTTCGAAATATCGCAAATTGCCCGAATTGAACAGAAAAACGCTTCTGAACTAACACTAGAAGTAAAAGGTAAATGAATTTGCTAAAATGCACGTAATTTATCATATATGTCCATAGATGGCATGACAGAACTGCTGAAAACTTCAGTGTCTATGATTTTATAAAATAGAATCGCCTTATGATGATCTATGATAACAAGGCGAAGTAAATAATGTACTATGCTTAGGTAAATTTTTAAGTTCTAAACTGGTAAAGTTTCTTTGACTTGTCATTTTTGCACAATAATGATTTTTGGAGTATATGGATAGACGTATTGATGGACTGATTTTCGCATTGCATTGTAATCATTAGAGAAAGAAAGATTGGACGAAGATGATTTAATAGTTTTCTGTAATAAAATCCGAATCTTTGTTTGGATAGGTGACCCAGTCGTATATAAAGTAATGTAATATTTGTGTATACAAATACAAACTTTGCTATAAATGAAAAACATTGGGAAACCCCTGCCCTGTACAGTTTGTAGTGGAATGCAGTTTGGTAGATGCTAAATGGCTCTCTTTTATAAACGTTTGGTTTGTCAAATTCAAATGTCAAATGATGCTGCTGTCAAGTGATGATGATATAATTGCAATGTGCAATATCACATCACGAATGCCTGCATCCAACAAATACATAGTATGCTACTGTAATCTCACTCTGCAATATGCATTCATTCATCAACTCTTTAAGTGGTTTAAGTATTGGTCAAGCTTCAAGCTGATGATTTCATTAATAAATTTTCTATCAAGTTATAAGTGCATTACAATTTCATTCATTACAGCCAAGAAAGTGATACATTGTCAGCATGAATTTTCAATCTTCATGAAATTCTTGAAAGAAAATAAAACGATGATATAATGAATAATATGCAATGCTGTATGTAATTTTTTGCTCTATATTCCGTAGAACATACGCCTGGGCTTTGATATTCAGTATTAGAGGACTGCTTAATATGTGGTCGAATGAACTTAATACTTAAATGTATTTTTAATTTAACACATTAATTTTCCATCTGTTTCAATATTTAATCATTGTGGTTGAAGCACTCAACTAAATTCCAAAAAGGATAGGGTCAGTAGTGGTTTACCAATTTAGCCGCAGCATCCTTATTGAGTATACGACAAAAATGGCAAAAATAAACACATCTTAAAATAAAATTACCTGAAAATCTGACAGTTGTTTTTAAATGTCTATTCTAATTCTTTCTAAACTTTTCGGTAGTATACCGTGATAGTTTTGGTAGTATGTGATATATCACGAACTTATTTCCAATTTGATTGTTTGGATTTGAAAATTGGATTTAGTATAATAATCTCATGATGTTCCACAAGATTCAGATCCTCGTGTTATCATCAATTATTTTTATAACGCATTATTGCAATGCCCAGGCTGAACTGGATTTCCCTGATAATTCAATTGACAGTTTGTCCCCTCAACCTGGGTCATCTCCATCCACAAGATCTCTCCGCATTTGCAATACCAAAGACAGTTTTTCCAACTCCTATTGTACCTGTACTAATCAAGTCGTGAGTTGTGACTATGCAAATTACACTGTCGAATACACAAATAGAACTGACATCGAATTTACTAACGTCACCAATACTGATAATGATAATGCAAATCAATCAGACACCCTCAAAAATGACCATCTCGAACTCAGTCTTTACGGATATCAATTTCCCCCTACAACATCTCGTATCTGCATTTGCAACACTCCACCAAATCTTCATCTGACTTTCTCCAGGGAACATTTTCTACCTCTCATCGATGCTTACAAAATCCAAAGATTTGATCTATTCAATCTCTCAGGCATCACTCATTTCATGGGTGGCTTCAATCTCAACTTTCACGGAGATCTGTACATTGCTAACGTAAGTCAGATTCCGATAATACATGGACTTGAATTTGGACGTGGAGTTGATGACCCGATTCAGGACGTTCAAAATCAGGAGTGCTGCTCTCCAATCAAACTAGACCAAAGTCATAAAAAGCCTTTGCTGCTCATTGAAAACTCAACAGTTGGTCATGTTGAAACTCGAGGACTAAGTGATGATCACTTGTGGAAAACCATTATTTTGAAATCCAGTGTTTTTAAAAAGGTGGATACAGAGGCTATCATTTTTACAAGTAATGCGGGTTTGAACGGAGCAATTATTGATTGTACATTTGAAAATGTCCTCTTCAATGGCATCATATTCCAAAATACTGCAAACGTATTTCTAACAAGAAACATATTTCGAAATTCGAATTCGAGCACAGTTCACTCGGATTTTCTAATGGCAAGATCCTCTTTGAATACTTCTAATATTTTGTTGCTGAAAAATATCTTCTGGAATGAAATGTACATGGACCTGGATGCGAGACATATTGTAAGTTGGTATAATCGTTTTGACTTATGGGATAACTATACATTTGAACGCATGAAGCTGTCTTCGTTCTCGCCATCATCATCGCTTGAGGGAGATCTTACAGGAGCTCATAATCGCTCGGTTTCCTTCAGATACAATCTTATTAAGTGGGTGGAAATGCATGGGAAACCAATCGATTTTGGAAATGGAAGCACAGTTACTTTGACAGACAATGTTTTGAGCGACTGCAACTGTTCTACTTCTACTTTATTGCTTACGGATAAAGGCATTAAACCAGATCTTAACTGGTGCTACACTAAACGAATAAGCAGCAAAAATGGAAAATGCTTCTTGAAATTGGATGCAGTCATAAAGCATTGCAACGGGTCGCTTTCTGAAGATTTTGAGAAACTTTGTAAGGATAAAAACGTATCTACATCAAAAGTACCTGATGTTGGAACAAATTTGACATTAGAAATTGGAGAAATGCATATCAAATCCGATTTTATTTCGAAAATTGTGAGTCTTATATATTCTAAATGTACATCGAATTTCATCATGATTGATTATATTATATCTTCATTCTTTATTTTTAAAGGTTGACGAATTTCATTGGTTATTTGAGGCGCACGTTGTCTCCAGACTAGTGAAAGCAAAAGAAACATACACAGAAGGCATGAATAAAGATGAACATGCTGATGGGGAAATGAGCGACCGAGATAATGATAGCAATTCAATTTCCAGCAAAGATTCTGCTCACAAGAAAAGTGCTACAGTACCTGTAGTTATTATAATTGTTGTAGTTTTTGTGTTGGCGGTGAGTATTGTAATTTACAGGTATAAGCACCGTTTTCTTCGAAGGTTTGGGCACCAGGAGCTGATTGGTAGTCGTAACGAACTGATATGATGTAAACGATATTGCTTCAAAAATACTTTTCTATTTGTATTTGTTTTATAGGATCGGATGTGACTAGATTATTTTTACTTGACGTTTACAATTTTCTTTATATCATAGTTTTTGTCATTTTTTCATGCATAAAATTTCATCAGATTTTCATAATCAACATTATATTATGAATATTTTCTTTATGTTGTCTGACGAATAATGAAGAAGTGTTTATTGTAGCATTATTTATAAAAGCTTCTTCAAAAATGTGTGAGAGGTTAGATGTTAATTTGTAATTTTAAGTTTTTAATCCTATACAGAGGTATTGATTGTATACACATCGATTTTTATTAAATAACGTATGGTTAGAATTTACTTTATTGCTTTTAGTGGCACCGTGTTTCAATGCTACAAAATATCATACCTGAAAATTTGGTTCGATTTTTGGCGGAAGTTTTCTTCGTTTTAGATCATTTAAGTTTCTTATTTAAACCGTGCCATACACTTTCAAATATAATATCAAGTTCATAGTTCATATCAACTTTTGAAAGCGAGAAATTGATTTCATTGATTTCATTGATTTGATTAAACAGAATTTGCAATATATGTATTTATTCATTGTGTGGAGAAAGGTCGGGCCCACCTGTATTCCTACTTATCGACGACATCATGAAGGCGTCAGACGAAGACGAAATCCAGGTAGTTCATGCATAATGTGTTTATAATAGGTTACTGGTGTCGGTTACGACTGTCTTTTATAAGAGGTTTAATTTAAGTAAAAATTGATATAAGTTACACAGGAAGATTCTAAACAAATCCTCACTAATCACCCAACTTTCTTCATTTCTCTATGTGATAGATAAGCTAAGTTTTCGGTGAAACTGTTACAATATTAATTACTCCATGCACTACTAGGTCCAATTAAAAGCCATTAAGGGTAATCACGATTAAAGCATTTGCCTGAAGAATTTCAAGATGTATGTATTTAAAATGAATCATGAAAGCAAGTCTCTGTGCGATGATGGATCCTGCTGGTGTCAGTCTTTGCATTATTGGTTTTTCAACATATCTTCCTCAAGCTCATTACTTGTATTTATAATGAGGTTTAATGGCGATTTACTACTGATCTTTAACTAATTTGCACTCTAATTAAAATTCTAAATGCGTTCCTCTATTAATGTACCCAGTAAACGTTTTTAAAAATTTATATCATGAAATTGATCTGACTCATAATTCACAAAATGCAACAGAATTTCCACTTTAGACTGACAGTGCTTGTCCTTTTACTGTTGTAGTATGTAACAATCCCTTATTGTCCAGTAAGTAGGGGATTTACTAGGTTTTGCACACTACAAATAATATGATATGGCTAAGTTTAAAAAGTTGCATGAAATTTTATGTGTTTCACATGCCTGAATTTCCTCGGATGAAATCTAGCTTTTTCCATTAATCTCTTTCCCTCATCACTAGCTACTCAGACATCGAGCAGTCGCTATTTTAGAATACGTCAGCAGTTGAAGTCTTTAGCGAAAAGTTCTCAGAAAATTGCAAGTTTTATGAGCAACTGGTTTAGTTACCATGCGGTGAAGTGCATTAAAATGATGAGCACGTCAGTCAGTTGGATGCTATATGATAATCGCCTCCTTTGGTTTTTACCTCATACTACTTTCCTGCTATTGCTGCAATCGGGATTGTCTTTCTTTCACTTCACATATTCTACAGAACCGAGATTTACATACAACAATGCATAGTGCAATGCCTTAGTAGTCTTTCTTTCTCAACAATTGCAACCGGTGTGTGCACTCGCTCTTATAGACACTGACAGTGTAGCGCTTAGTGCAACAAGAAAATGAAAATGTGAGTTTTGCCTAGCTTCTTTATCTTGTTTCATCATCCACCTTCATGCAACTTTTTTGCACATTGTAAATCCTACTTGCTGATAACTCAACCCCGATTATCCCTCACAACCGAAGAATATTGTGCTTGCATGCAAAGACAATAGCATGTTCAAGATTCTTTCTAACTTGTACAATAGCATGCCTATTATATGCAATAAATATGACTAGATTCCAGAAGCATCCGTCTAAAATACATGTAGATATTTGCTAACGTCCAAAGTTCTGAAGCTCAAAGTGAGTACTGCTACAGCATTTAATAATACTATTACGCAGTAAGTAGTGTTCATATTTAACTTCTGGTTATGCACATATAAAGTGTATCACAGCATACAAAATTTTGTAACATTGATTGAGATCCAGAATGGATGGACACCTTTGTCAGTACATTTAATGTTTTTATGAAGATGCATACGTGCAGCACAGTGATAATGGGTTATCCTCATCCTATCAACTGAGATGTGCTTATCTATGACCACATTTTGCTAGTTGCACTGGCCGTCCTTAAGATTTTTGTGTTGCGCTCCTCACTCCTGTTGCAGGAAGATGACATGCATGCAGTGCAATAATAAAACATTATAGTAAGTAAGGAAATCTTGACGATGAATGCTGATAGGTACAACCAATTCTATGCCAATTTGAAAAAATCCCATTTTTCAAAT
>JAQIXX010003873.1:0-18048 GCA_034700605.1 Willowsia nigromaculata
AGGTGGGATATTATCCTATTAAGTACATTGCAGGGATTATTATGCTGATGGGACCACTTTTCCCAATTGTATGTAATATTATTGTGATCAAATTGGACGCAGTACTTCCTACTGAGTTGCACCTCATCTTTGCATTTGTCGCTGGACTCAGTCGTGCTGTAATATATCAAAGTGTTCCAGTGGCAGCTGAATGCCATGAATTCAGTAAACAGTTGCTACGACAATATTGGTGGGATAAAAGTAGACTTGAAGTTCAAACTCGATCACGTCGTGAGTTTATCATTTGGAGAAAAATGGTGAAAGCTTAAGCACCTGTTTGGTTTTATTACTGGGTGGCAATTTTTGAATATTCAAGGAAGACAAATTTGTATGAAACTATCATTGACTATACAATTAACCTTTCCTTGTTACTTGGCGAATGCTAATGCTGTTACAAGTTCCAAAGGCGTGCATTGGCCCGTAGGCATATCTGAAAGGCGGTAGGAATATTTTATTAGCAAACACCTGATGATTGCAATAAGATTGATGAGAATCCCCAACTTATTATTTCATTGTCCTCTTTTAAAAAGTTTTATGATTTCTATGATTTGGAAATAAAAAAAGCATTAATTATTAGTTTATTTCGTTTATGGTGATATTTAAACTGTTACCTCTTTTGAGTAGATGCGAATGAATTAGATTCATGTGCCTTAGTCTTATCAACTTTTCAGATAAATCGTGTGTGGCCATTTATACGAATTTTTATGTTGTCTGCAATAGAAACTAGGTTATAAAATAAATAAATAAATATTTCAACAGCTAAACGAAGGAGATTCTGGCGACTGTGGATATAAATGTGCAAAATAATGTATATTTTTTTAATTTTTACTTAACTCAGCTCAGTACTGATATTTACGCCCATGCCACGTTTCAAATTTGATGATGCCATTAAATGTTTTTTCTCACAATGCGACATTTATTTTTTGGTAACGTGTCTTCCGAAACATGAAGAAATGTCAGGTCCGATATAACTGAAAGATGGTGTCGCTTCGCTTCTTAGATAGAAATAACGATTAAGCTTAACTTTTATTCTGTCATCAATCCAAATCATTGTAACTATGACAATCTTACACATTCGTGCCACAGGTTAAGCAACAACAACAAGAAACGTTGCAAAAATAATTTGATTTACCCTGAAGACGCTCAACCAAAAGAACAATAAAATTTGGCAACTGTATAACTTTCTACGTCAGCCATTTCCGCAGCAAGCGATATGAACAGCCATGTTATGTGAAGAAAGCAGATTTTACTTTCAGTAATTTGAAAATTAGCTAATAGCTGCCAATGCTAAGCACCCATTTTCAAATTTTTGGAAAGCAGGATCAAAATTTGTAGTTTAAATGTTCCAATGAAAATGGATTATACCAAGTAGCCATTTCCGACATTGCTCAATTTGGGTATTATTTGATATTGGGAAGAAGTATGGTATATGGATGGAGAATATTCATGAAATATTTCAATATATTTTCTTTATTTGATACGTAACCAGTTAAAATTAAGCATAATTCAGGTGATATTTGTCTTATTTAAAAAAGTGCATATGAAGCAAAGCATCCTTTAAAAGATTTAAATTTAGAAAATGCTTTCTCGAAACAGACGTTATCCTAGTAGCAGACAGAAGTTAATTGTATAATCAATAATGTTTTCAAACAGATTTGTCTTTGTTGAACTTTCAAAAATAGCAACCCCGTAATAAAATTTCAGTGGCTCTTGAGCTCTTACGGTTTTTCTCCAAATGACAAACTCAAGGCGTGATCGAGTTTGCACTTCGAGCCGACCTTTACCCCACCAGTATTGACGCAACAATTGTGTACTGAACTTATGACATTCAGCTGGAACAGGTACACATTGAAAAATCATAAGACAACAGACTCCAGCTAACATTACAAATAAAAAGTACAACACAGTTGGAAGGACTGTTCCCAACTTGATCACTGTAATATTATAAACAATCAGAGACATTGGTCCTCCTAACATCAAAACCCCTCCAATATATTTAAAAGGATCATACCCAGCCTTTAGAATACATCGAAGCTGCTGATACTGAAATATAGTGTTCATTTCTGCATGCAATAGTTTGATGCTATGAAGTAATTTGATAAATGTATTCAAAACAGTAATTGCTAATACAAATAAAATAGAACCTGTCCTGCTGCTTTCCAATGCGCACCATACACCAACTATACATTCAAATGCTACTAATCCAAATTTTTCAGCGGGTCTAAGGGACCATTCTAACGATGCCAGTGTTAAAGGACCATATCCGCTGATTATAATCAAAGGTGCAAAAAGAATTCCAGCGGGTATTAGAAAAATCATAAGAAAATTACTCAAAACACCCAGTTTATCCGTAGATTGATCTCCCTTTAATCCTTTTGCAATTTCTAGTGTAAAAAATGTTAAACATTTATCTCCATACCAAATTTTTGCATTGGTTGTTTTTTAAAAACTTGTTACCTCTTTTGAGCAGATATGAGTGTCTAAGATTCATGTCCCTTCTTTCTACTAACTTTTGGAAAAATCCGTCCATTTTTGGGAGAAATTGGAACAACATATTAAGACTTTGAGAGATCTCATCCGCAAAAACTACACAAATTAAGTTGATGCTTGGGAACAAAATGCATAAAAGTGTAACAAGCAGAGTAACGACCAAGCAATCTAATGGCTTTGAACCTGGGTTGAATACAAATTTCATGAGAGTATCCAAACAAAACAAAATAAAAATTGCAAAACCCAGAAATGAACAATACAGTGGAATCAGTTTACGCTGGTTTCGTTCAACTACAAATCTCATGATGCTCTTGTCTGCGTAAAATGCGTACGGATATAAAAGTCGGTTGTATACTCGTTTGTTGAGATCCAAAGCTTTCCATATCAAAGGTGTTGCCATTGCAAATTATTTCTGGATTGAAACAACTAAGTTTTTTTAAATAAGAAAAAATTCGAAAGCGGAAAGGAGATGTTTCCTACTGGCTGCACTCTGCATCGAAATGTAGAAGAAAATATGTCTTAATGTTCTGACCTGACTCTTTTCAGTACTAACATTTCCGCTGAGTGCACACTTTCATAGAATGTTTTAAATTGGGTAATGTGAATAATGTCAAGTTGTTCGTCCCAATACGAAATTAGATTTTTGGTTGTTTTGCCTTACAAAAGAAGAAATGCGAGCCTTGACTTAATTAGAAGATCCCATCGCTTTAATTTTTTTATTTAAGTAAGATAAATCTTAACTTTGTTCAGCCATCGTACCAAATCCAAATATTCATAATTGAAGTTTCAATCAAGTTTTTTCAATTTAGATGATAAAAATATAACAATTGATCAGTTGACAAAGACATCGATAGCGCCATTAGTCTTGAAACCCAACCGGAATCCAAGTTTTATATTTTTTCTTTATTACGTCCAAAAATAACTTTTCATTTTAAATGTTGAAAGAAATTAGATGAAATTAAAAGATAAAACATGGCATTATGAGCATATGTAAGACCATAGGTGCGTGGGCATTTTACTTTAAAAACATTCATTCCCGTATTACCAGGCATTAGAAAAAAATTTCAATTATTTTTTTCCAAGCTAATTTAATCCAAAAGTATTATTAGAATAATAAGGTTTGAAATCTTTCAAATCAATCGGACATGTCCCATGTTTAAAAAAATACAACGAAAAAAGCATTTCATATCGTAGCAAATCACTTGACATTTATGAAAGTAATCTATTTTTAATCTACTTTAAACAGCTGGGTGTTTCGCTTGCTGAAATTCAGTACTAAGCTGCGTCAGGCGAGAAAATTAAGAAAAATCTTCTTGTACAGTATTATCCTGAGAAAAACCAGGTGTCAATACATCCTTTTTATGGACATTTTTGTGTCGTCGAGTCAACTAAACTCAGCGAC
Organism: Willowsia nigromaculata; assembly: GCA_034700605.1. NCBI lineage: Eukaryota > Metazoa > Arthropoda > Collembola > Entomobryomorpha > Entomobryidae > Willowsia > Willowsia nigromaculata. The sequence goes on from JAQIXX010003873.1 coordinate 3,932, forward strand.
TCTAAGTTAAAAAGTTGTAAAGATCGCAACTCCTCTCGTTTAGAAAGCGTTAGTGCTTAGCAAAACTGTCTACAACGGGATTGTGGCTAATAATTTACCCGTAATAAAACCTAATTGGCTCTTGAGCTCTCGCCATTTTTCGCCAAATTGAAAATTCAACCAGTGATCGAGCATTTAGTTCTTGTTTACTTTTACCCGACTAATATTGACGTAGCAACTGCTTACTGAACTCATGACATTCAGTGGCCACAGGTAAACTTTTATAAATAACAGCATTAAATTATTACTATAGCTAGAACAAATATAATGTACATGTTCATTTTTCATAATTTTCGCAACGTCTTTCTTTCACGACGAGTATGAATTGTCTTCGCAAAAAAAAATTAGTACCATCTGGAATGTATGCTATATTCAAATATCAGCAGCTTTGGTATGTTCTTATGGCTATATGCAATTAAATTAAATATACTTTAGGGGTTAGTATGCTGAGAGGACCTCTGTCTGATTGTTGAAATTATAGCGATCAAGTAGGGGACAGAACTTCCAACTGGGTTGTACTTCCTAGCTGAGTGTCACCAATTCAGTAAACAGTTGCCCCAGCAATATTGGTGGGGGAAAAATAGACTTGAAGTTGAAACTCCATCAGGTAAAGAGTTCACCATTTGGAGAAAAATGGTAGGAGCACAGTACGTTTTTATTACGGGGTGGCTATTGTTGAACATTCAACAAAGACAAATCTTTATGAAGCCATAATTGACTATGCATGACATAACCAACACATGCAACATGTTCGAAGTGGCAACATTAACGCATCTGCTGCAGAGTATACATGTCCAGTGGACAATGAATAGTAGCATTAAATGTTTTACATGACATTCAATCTAGTACTGACATCTTACATATCTTTCAAATATCTAGTTAGAAATCCTGCTGAGTTTTCTGATCCTAGATGTTTGAAAATACACTCAATACATTTTCTTTTGACGTACTGTGTTTTAAATTTTTTCCCTTTACCTTTCTCATTGTAAGCAATATTTTAAACTTTACTAGGTATTTTTTGGTAGCCGATTAAATCCTAATATGAACTTCCACGCTACAAACGGTGTGATGACTTTATAATGCAGCATTACATGATCCGTTGAAACCTTGAATTTTCACCGCATGTGTATTTTTTCTTCAAAACGGAAAACTTGTGAGCTATCTTTAAGTATTCATTTACGAGTCTCATGTCATATTATGTAGCTTAAGCGTTCCTTTTTCCATGCATATATCGGCTACTGGCATCTTTTATGCCTAGTAACCATCAGTCGGTTGATTTGTTTAGAATGATATAAATTATTCTGACTTCCCTTTTAAAACCAATGCATGGATATGTTGTAGTAAGTGTACGGGTGAGTAGAATATTTAACACTAAGGTTTAAAGTGTTTGAGATTTCTTCTCATCTTGAAAATTTAATTGTAACTAAAGAATGTAATAATTCGTGGCAGTACTGCTCCAATTTTTTTACAATTTCAAGTAAGCTAATATTTCATGATTCAGCTTTTTGTAATTAAGATTATATTTCGCTTTGTCACTCTAATACTTCAGTAAACTTAAAAACGCTTTTAGGTCATCAAAATTTAGAGTCTAGGGTTAAAAATAATACAAATTTGGTGCCGGCAAATGCCCGCATTTTCGCATTTTAACTAAATATCCACATAAAAATTAAAATTGAAGCTTCAATAAAATATTTTTTACATTATATAAAACTAAACGATATAAATATGAAAGCTTATCGATTGAATAGCAAACCCATGGCGCCGTTTGTGTTGAAAGTTCACCGGAGTATTTTTTATTAATTTTCCCCATATAACTTCCAAGAATAACATTTCTTTCTAAATTTAAAAAAAGACTATTGTATGAAATTAAGAGATAAAACATGAACATATATAAGACCATATGTGCGTGGGCAATAAACAAAAAGCATCAGTCCCCGTATTACCAAACATTATCAAAAATCACAAAAGCAATTTTTTTAAACCAAATTTAACCAAAAGTAAAAAACTGGATTTCTATTATTAGAATATTGGTTACGTAAATCTTTCAAGCCAATCGGGTTCAACATGTTTTTGTTAAAAACAATCAAAAATCAATTTCACATCGTAGCAAACTACTTGATAAATTTTTATATTATTCTATTTTCGTCGTTGTTTGATAAAGTGGGCGTTTCACTTACTAAAAGTCAGTACTCGGCTCAAAGCCAGCTCCGAACATTAACAAATATCTCCTTTTACATAATTATTCTGAGTTAAATCAGTGGTCAATATTTCCTTTTCTGACGTGAGCATTTGTGCGTCGTAAATTTAGCAAAACGTACGATAAAATCTGTCTTTATTTTACGTGCTATTATTTTACCAAAATAGCTGGTGCCGCATAGTGCTCACATTATAGTCATAGTTAGGGATATTTTAAAGGCAAGTGATCAAAGTCTTGTTTTATTTCGATTCTATATATTTCCAATTTCAAAAAATTTCATCGTTCCAAAACAACAAAATTACAAAATGGCAACACCTTTGATGTGGAAAGCTTTCGAGCTGAGTAGAAATGTTTTTAATAGACTTCTGTATCCGTACATATTTCACGCGGACACAGAGACTATAAAATTTGTTATTGAAGGGAACCGCCGCAAACTCATTCCACTCTACTCTTCCTTTGTTGCTATTGCCATCTTCCTTTTAATTGGTTAAAAATTATTATCACATATATTTTCAATCCAGAGTCAGTACTAATCGATGGTCTTGTATTTACATTGAGCATAACTATTTCCACAATATTTTATTTCAGCCCTAATTTGACTTTGATTTTCTACGCGGAGGAATTCACTCAATGTTTAAATTTGCTTTTCAAATTTCGAAGGTGACTTTGACAATTTGTATCAAAAGTTGATAATAAGAAGAGATATACATCTGGGACACTCATATTTATTCAAAAGAGGCAATCGTTTTATTTTCACAAATCGTAAATATTTTTCATTGTTTTGCATAAATACAATATTTATTTCACAAACCATAGAAATTATAAAACTACTTAAAGGAGTCCGACCTTCGGATACACTAGGGGTTCTGATTAATTATCTTGTCGTAGCTGAGATATTTTACGGAATCCTGCTTCGTCCGGTAATCATTTACAGCGGGTATGATCCTGTGACTTTAGCAACCTTATACTGGGCCATTTCACCTTTCGAACTTTACGGTTTTGTGGCTTTCAAGTTTGTAATTTTTGAATGGTATTTGCTAGAGGCTTTCAGGGTACTTTCTATACTCATAGTACTAGCAATTGGTATTTTCAATACGTTTATAGAGTGTCTTCGTAAAATCAAATTGCTGCCAGTTGGAATGAATGCCTTATTTAAATACCAACAGCTTCGATATATTCTCAAGGTTGGATACCAACCTTTTAAATTTAATTGTGGCATTTTAATGTTGGGAGGGCCGGTTTTTCTGATAGTTTGCAATGTTACTGTGATCAGGCTGGGAGGTGTACTTCCAACTGAGTTATATCTCGTATATGTATTGCTAGCGGGAATAATTTCGGCTGTAATTTATCAAACTCTGCCAGTGATCGCTGTCTGTCATGAATTCAGGAAGCAACTGCTGCGCCAACATTGGTTGGGAAAATGGAAGTCACGATTTCAGTTCTTAAATTGGAGAAAAATAGTACAAGCTCAGGAGCCCCTACATTTTAACTATGGAGTTGCTGTTTGTGATAGCCCGACAAAAACAAAATTGTATGAAAACATTATCGACTATTCAATTGACCTTTCCTTGTTACTAGGGTAATTCCATTATTTGCTGGAACTACCCGCATATTTATTACACCAGTATTTTGTAGGTTGTAGCATTTAATAATTGTAGCTATAATTTTGATATTTTAAAACATACTTTGTTTGATAAATTCTCAATGTATTGTTATTAACCCATTATTGGATGACTATTTAGGCTTAAATCATTCTCATCGTGCAATTACTTTTAAAATGAATTTTTGTTGTTTTCTGACCATTTATTGAACATTTTCATAATCACAAAATCTGAACATGTACATACGATAGTAAATGAAATTCGTTCTTTGACAGAGCCTTCATTTGGGAGGGGATTATAATAGGAAAGGGCGTCTGCGATTTTCATAAATATCTTGAATCAATTTTGATGTTTTATCTCAAAGACGACATCCTGAAATTAACTGATTGTGTGTAACTGCAGAATGTGTATTGAAAAACTGTCTTGAAATCTATGCCGTAAAAACATTATTTTTCACGCGAACAAAAATGCTGTGATTGCGACGGTTGACGATGTTTTAGCATCATCTTATGACGGTAGAAGTATTAGAAAAAAGGTTTAAAATCTAGCACAAAAAACTGACTGAAAAACTGGCTCAGACCGGCACTCAAAGACAGGACCGTTTGCTTAATAAGAAGCACTTAAACATAAGAATAGCTACGTAGATATCTTGACTTTGTACCTCCACAGTCCGTTTTTATGATAATGGGGGCTAGGAGAGCTTGAATTTATTTTGAATAGGAGCCAATTAGTAGCTTGGAAACCTATTGTTCTTCCGTCTACCGCAAAAATTGTGAAAGATGACTCATCCCTTCCATTTTTTATTTTATGTCGTGGTTGTCACCCTGAAACCTAAATTTGAATTCCCAGATACGCAATTAAAGTTTTATGGTATAATCCTACAACGTAAATACTTTTTCTGGATGTTTTTGATCATTTTTAACACTGATTTAATTTTATTTGCTTGACAGTGTACTAGCGGTAAGCTGCGATCATGAGAAGGTGATGTTCATAAATCGTTTTTTGCATAATCATTAAAAAGAGCGTATATTTTAAAACGCAAGGTTTAATATTTTTTGAAACATAGGAACTCAAATAAGCGCAAATAAGAGTTTTTTAATGCAGGAATGTGAAAGTCAAAGTGAGCTTTTTCAGGTAGATGTGATCGTCATTTTTTAGATAAAAACGCCAACAGTAGCTTAAATGTGCACAAATTCTTGAAATATGGTATCAACCTATTTTGGAATCTACTCAAGTGTCCTACTCCTTGGAATCTCCATTGTGCCATTGTTGTGTAGAGACAATGATCGATTCAAAGGAAATATATTGTTAGCTTTAAAGCCTGGAATGATTCCAAGTTTCATTAGCTGATGGAAAATTATATAAATACTGCTCGCATATGTGCAGCTTGTATTTATTCCCGTTTTTTGTTTCGATATGATAGTTAATTCTTGATCCGTTTTAATAAAATCCATTTTTACTCAACTTCATGAATTTTTTTCATTTCCATGGCATATTATTTTGTAAAAGTTTTATATTTAAACGTTATCTTATGAAAATTATGAAATGAACTGATCTCTGTCAAAAAGTATTAGTTTAAAAAATTTCTGCAATATCTGCACTCCAAGTTTTTTTATTTATTTAAAAGTCTTCATTAAAAGTGTAATGTACAAATATCTGTATAAAGTTAAGGAAACTCAACTTCGATAACTTGACAAAATCCGGTGTACGCAAGATCAGTTGGCTCATCAAATCTGTTCATACAGTCAAGGACGCACTCGTTCTGATAATTCTTTTGGTTTAGTCCACAAACCGGAACACAATCCATTTCACAAGGTCCACTGTAGTCTTCTTTATTACACCGTATGAATTTACTTGGACTAGTAATAGCTTCCTCGCCAGATGGAGAAATACAAGTTGGTATGATATTCTCGTGACGTTTAACATTACCCTTGTGATGGGTATGGCGACAATTTACTGTGGGTATGAAGCCTATAATAGATAGAAGGCCCATAAAGGCTATTATCTTAATTCTTCCCATTTATTGTCAGTTACTCTTTAAGCGTTCGATTTTATATTTAAGGAATTTTGATAATTCCAAGTAATATTTATCTAGACGCAATACCCAGATTGAATGCTAATTTCATAAAAGAAATAGTCACGTCAGCCAATCCTCATTTCAAAATTATTTGACTTTTTACACAATATAGATATTTCGAAACAATACATTCATTGTTTTGATATGAAATCAAGGTCAGTATTAAATTAATTGGTTTCACCTAACTGGTCTAGAAACAATGGAGTAAGTATCATAAATTAAAGATTCTGACATTAATTTTCAAGATTATGAAACGTATTAAAAAGTTCGGTTAAAAAAATAAGGAATATTGTCAATGCAGCGAATGTTCTGTACGTTTTTCTAAAATATCAGTTTTCTGAAGGTACTCCAAGGGATTTATGAGCAAATATTTAGGCGTGTAAATTAAAGTATTTTTGTTTTTTGCAGTCGGTTTTTTGATAAACAAAATTATTTTGTTTTATTTATTCAAAAAATTGTAGTTGTGCGAAAACATTATCGTTAAAATGGATATTCGTTAACCGATTCACACAAGGCTCAGTCATTTTTCCGAGGAACAAAATCCTGCGTGATCAAACTCCATTGGTGGTTCGTATTGTTCCTTCACACAATCGAAAATACATTGATTTCTGACATCCACATCACCCACAGCGCAAACAGGATCGCAGTTTGCGTCGCATTCACAAGGCATGAAAGCAATCGGGTTGAGAGTAATGGCTGGTACTCCACCAGGTCCTTCACACTCCGGCCAACTGGGGTCCCAGTACTGTCGACGGGTCACTGTACTTCCTGCACTTATCCATGCTATGGTTGATATGAAACAAATCACTGAAAACGCTCTTAGCATGAAAGTTTTTTCTCTTGAAATCGTCATTTTAAACAGATTTCTCTCTAGAATTCTGAACTTTTTGTCGTAATGTAACTGGTGATGAGTTTAAGCAATGATATCATTGAATTGCAAACAAAATGATGAAATACTTTAAATTGAAAAATACTATTGAGCAATGTAGCAAATGTTGTAATTTTCAACATAAATGACAAATATATTTAACCTTCAAATGGCTGCATTGAAATTTTTAAATAATTTTTGGGATGTTATTGAGCTATTCAAGAAAAGCAAGTATGGTTTAAAGTGATTTCAATGTTTCAGTTCATGCCTTTATATTTCTCTATTTAAAAGCTTGCTTCTTAAAATGCACAGAAGAGCTTCTATCACTCATTTCTATTCTTTATTTATTTGCATAATAAATTGGAATGTTTACAAGAAATTTTCATCGTAATTAAGTTTTTACTGCAGGCTTAACACAAGATTTGGATTTGGGGCTTCAGAAATTTAAAATGTGTCTTTATTGCCTCACGCCGTCTAAAAAAAATTTAAATGTTTATTTAAAACAAAATATTATTAATTTTAATAGCATAAGATTGACCATATTATTTGTTATCTTACCTGTGCCAAGTCTATACCAGGATCACATAAATCGCCGTTTAGAGAATCGCATTCAGAACTATAGCCGCAGCACGGAAGTACCAAGCAACTTTCCCCGTCTTCTGCACATTCTTTGTCTCCGTCAGTCCCCTTGAAATACAAACGAATATTTTAAGAATATTGTAATCTTTCTTTACAAGATTTATAGTTTGATAAGTTGGCACCAAAAATAAGTATTTATTTACCTCCAGGGATTTGGTAATGCCAAATATATTTACAAAAATGCAGATGATCAATAGACCCCAAACAAGTTTGTTGTGCGTCGTCATTTTAAAATTTTAACTGAAAGTACAATACGCAAGGTATGGAAGCATTTTTTCTCATCTTAAGTCTTGAGCAATGCAAACTGTTGCAAATTCAGGTTGCTCAATTTGTGACATAAGTTTCGCAATTTTTCAAAACTCATGAGATTTTTAAGATGCGATATCTTTGCCTTGGTTTGGAAACGAAATTGAGCAATAGTTAAATCGAACAATGATGTTGCTTCTAAACGAACATTCAAATAGAACGAATCAAAATGAGTTTATCTATCTTAAGTTTGAACACTTGTCATGATACACTCGGGACAGAAATTAAAGGAACTCCCTGCGTATTTTTTATGTTAAAATCCACACTTAAAATTCGAGATTTTTTTCTTATTTAAAAACGAAATTGAGCAATAGTTCATTCACTCGCACAATAATGTTATTTCGAAATGAACTTTTACAATAAATATTAGTTTGGTAGATTGTAAAAATGGATATTTTCAATGTTATTGATCTTTAATTAACCGTCGCAGTTACACAGCATGATAAAAACTAAGATAACTTTAATGGCTTGTAATCCACCTGGTCTTTCACACTATAACTCTACTACAATAAGCTTTCAAACTTGTCTGAGTTCATGAATATGATTTTCCAAATTGGTTTTTACTTTATTTATGGTCCCTTGAGAGCATGTAAAGTTATCATTAAATATACATATTCTAATATAACCTTAAAATGAACAAAATTTTACAAATGCCAATGAACTGTAGTAATTTTCAACCTAAAGCTATCCTTATACTGCAAGCCTCAATTTCTAAGAAAGCAATAACATGTTTATCGTCAGAGTGTCAGCCAAGTCAACACATTTCAGGGGAGTCAGCTTGTCCACATAATTAAACGAACAAAAACCAGTCCTCAGACCCTTGCATGACATATAAAACTTTTGCAAATATATTGCCCTCTGTCTTCCCGTCTGATTTTTAACATTAAATCTTGCAGCATTTGAAAGATACCTCAATACCTTCTGACATGTACAGTAAACATCCGCCATTGTCGTGACAAATACAAAATGCAACGTAAAAGTGCAAAGAAACATTGACAGCAAAACTAATACTTTAATACCACTATTTTCACTTCCATCAAATTTTACGGCAGCAGTACAAACCACAGCTTGACCAACTATCGAGCAAACAATTATATTTCCTGTCAGCCCCCACTTTTGAATTCGGTTCATGAAATCACACAATAACTGTAGTCGTCTATACAACACGGTAATTACATACGAATCTGTGTTTACAGAACTGCTTATCTCCTTAAAATTAATAATATATCCCTTAAAGCTAAGAGAACAAAGAATTAGGATAGTGGAGACAGAAAATGGAACTAAACTATACAGAAGTGAATACACAGCTGAACTGAACGTGAACACGATTAGTTTCCCAAATAACTGAATAAATTTGTAAAAATTTGAGACACAAGTTATGTTTCTTTCTGGATAGCACTCATGAAGTAGCCATGTCGCAAATAAAGTTGGTTGGCATGGTGTATTCCAGTGCATGTAGTAGACAATAAAACAACCAGATATAAAACAACTTGGTGGCACCCCATAAGCTAAAATAATGCTGGCAAATTCCCGTCGTGATAACTTTATTCGGGCTTTGCAATATGTTAAAAAATATTCTGATATCTGAATGTGGCCGTTAATATACATTGAAATTTCAACTGCATGTTTCTTCACGATATTAAGCCAACTCATGAAAAAGCCCACTAACATAATCAAACATAGAGGAATAAATAATTGGCTTATAAATATATCCTTGTAAAAATTATCGTCAATTCTATAGCTTTCGACCTCTTTTAAGAGAAGGAACTGAGTGAATATTGTAGATGCAAAGAAAAATACTAAAGATTGGTTAATGTGAATATTCCTGATTGATCGTTGGGTTCTGTCAGAAACACTAACTCGTCTTGACACGTTATTCCATCGTAACAATCCTCCCATTGAATACTTAGCTAATGCTGTTGTAAGCTTTAGAAATGTGATATTGCGTATTAGAATCATATTTAAGAGTAATCAAGTTCCAGAAAGTGAATCTAAGTTTTAAAACCAGTATTGTAGCTAATGTTTGTTCCCAAATTTCGAACTAAAACAAATTTTCTCTTAAACTTTTAAACGTTTACAACTTTCTACAAATCTCTCGAGTAAAGTGTATTCAGTTGGTTAACTTATTTGTATTTTAAAAGGTCACATATTCAACTCCAGTAGTTGCTACTAGTACATCCTTAACGTCGGTACTGAATTTAAATTCATTTAATGCGTTTGTAATGTGACTTGTGTAAAATTGTGAAAACATCATAATAAATTTACACACATCTTTTATATATGTGGGTTCCGCCATGTAATTAAAAGGTGGGAAGTAGGAAAACAAAACTAGATTGACGTGCGATAGGTTGTGCCAATATAAAGTCGAGTTATCTTAAATATTGAAAACTGAAGCAAATGTAATGTAAACAATTTTATCTGTAGGAAAATTTCGAAGTTTAGTAGGGCGTAAAAGCTAAAAATTATTTATAAACGAAAACGGTTTGACAGACACGCACATGCTTGATTAGCTTTGCCGTAGATGTCCCCGTTTTAAAACAAACAAGAGTTACGTCTTTAGTTATTATTTTCTACAAATCAAAGGCAAAATCTAATGAAGTATGTTTTCTCAAAACATATTTCAGGATATTTACAACTGATGGTCACAGACAATGCTAATAAATAGCAATAAAGCTACCGTATTTGTTTAATGTGGGTAGCAGAGCTTGAATACGTATAGAATCGTAATTATTTATTGAATACCAGTTATTAATTTTTGATTTTATTAATTTACTTTACATTCTTCAGAGGGAGCAAAATTGTCGTAAACATGTTATAAAATGAGAAAATCCCAGCCTACTTGGAATTATATTAATAAAATTGAATATGTTCCAATTGATTGGAACTAACATGTTGTACCAGCAAAATAAACAAGCACAAAAACAATAATTTCAAAATGGTTATATTATTTGAGTTATTGAATGTAAATTGTCTATAGTATTCATTACAGTACTATTTTTCATAAATTTCAAAATTGAAATATATTTTTGTGCTTCAGGTAAATAGTTTAATGTTTATTGTCATCGTAAATTAGCGTTTTGCAAAGGCTTAGCCTGCAAAATATTCGCAAATTCTCTTCCTGGTAGCTTTCGTTTGGACTTGCCAAATTTTTGAATTTTAAATTTTATTTAAAATTTCCTAGCATTATTCGTAGAAATTAACAAGTTTTTACAAATGTAAAACAGCCAGTTGAAAAACGTATGAACAGCCTTATAAATTTATTTTGTTATCATCAATTACCTTGCCAACGGTATCCATCACTGTCAAAAATGCCCTTTCCATGTCAGTTGTGATGACAAGTATCTGTTCAATAAGAAAATGAGAAACTGTCAACAGATTGATACACAAAATGCGGAAAGTTTATACCTAAAAATGTTTAGTTTATTTTAGTTGGTGAACCGTTGACGTGAGAAATCAAATTTAATTAAACAAAAACGCTTATCTTGCCTGTTTTCTGGCATTGCTCATTTCAACATTAAAAAATACCAGTTCAGGCTTAAAAAACTTATAACTTCTAGTTTAAGCAAACAAAATGTTCAGTTATGTAGTATTGGACGCCACAAAAGATAAATTATAATGATAATTTGTTATTGACAAACCGCATGTCAATCAACTGTCTTCTTGGTGACAGCATTTAACTTCAGAATTTTCTTGAGTGCTTTAATAAAGTTTCCTTACCTTACCACAGTTTCAAATGCTACAAGCCTTTTTTATTTTATTTACGTGTGAAGTTGAGGAAGTATTATTAAACCGAAAAATGAAAAATAGATGGAGATTTCACTTGAAAATTAGTAATGAAAGATTTTACCTTCAATACATTAAACTATAACAAAAGGTTTGTTTGATTTAAAATTTTTGAAAATTCTACTGCCTTACGAGGCGTATAAAATTCAGTTTACGCTATCCCACGTGAAACAAATTTATTTGGAAAGGGTCACTATTTAAATATTTAAATATAACTGAATATTAAAATGACGTGAAATTTAAAAAGCACCAAGAATTGTCTTATTTAATCAGTTTTGATTCAATAATTTCAATGTAAAAATTCACAATTGTGATTGTGCTTAGATATCGTCTAGGTCAATTCACACTACTTCGGGCACTTAATTTACCAAATCTTCATTTTTAGTCGGGTTTTCAATACGTTTTGTGAGAACGTCTAAAATTAACTTTGTTGACTATATTTGCTTGTATATTTGAAAACATCCAAAAGAGCTACATTGCTTAATAGACTTTTCGGAAAGGCCGCGTTTAACTGGAAATTTATCAAAATATAAAGAATATAATACCTGAAATTCTTGCTTCATGAAGGATGAAGAATGCGATGCAAGAATACCAAATTTTACGATGGATCCCAAGAAATTTTGAAAATATTTATAATTTATATTTATTTATTTATTTATTCATATGTTGCAAATTAGGATTTCTCAATTTGTGACTTAAGTGTCGCAACTTTTCGAAATTCTTGAGATTTTTGAAGATGAGATTTCTTTTGCCTAATTTGGAAATGAAATTGAACCATAATTCATTCACTCGCATGATGATGTTTTTTCAAAACTAGCGAATACTATGAGCATCTTTACTGAAAAAGAACTAATGATCGTGAAATCATTTTACTAGAATTCCTGATAACAGATCTTTAAACAATTAAAAACATCAATTTTTACTTGACTTACTCTTAAAAAATTTTTTCAGTTTCGTATCTCCAGCATTTGTATTATGCTTACGGTGAGCAAATTTTATTAATTAAATTAATTAATATTGCTATCCCTACTTTAGCTTGGTAAACATTATACAATTCCGAAAAAGGGAGTTCATTGATTCCATTGTTTCCACCGTAACTTACAAATCTCAGGTCACCTAAAGTCGCTTTAATTGCAGGAGGTGGAAAAACGGAATCATTTCAAGTAGTGTCGTGGAGAATTAATTCATTAAAGACTGAGAATCTAACATAGTGGCCATTGACTTTCTCTCGCTTTCCGTTAACACATAATGTTACAGTCCGTTTTTTAGGAATATTCGCGTCACCAATGATTGGCTTCATATTCTGTCCACGTTAATATTGACATAGGCAGGATGGGAAATTCGTAATTGGCGACGCGAATATTCTTAAAAGAATGGATAGTAGGTGCTCTTCGCCAGCGATTAAAAAATTTTGCATGGCTTTCAACCATATCGATAGAATTCCATGAGTAAATTTTTCTGCAGCAGAGTTAAAGAGCAGATTTACAATTGACGATACTCCTGTAGTTGGCCATAAGAGATTTTTACGCATCAAAAAAATGTGTGGCATAAGTAGCTATAGAGTATGCACCTCCAGAATCTCGGGCGGAAAACATGCGCCAAAGTTCCAAAGTTCGACTTTGAAACTTATTGTCTCCAAGTTCTGTAAGTTGAACGTTGCCAATGTAATGGCAAAAACGATTGAAGCACTTAGGGTGCAATACAGTAGCAACTTTATATACAACTAAAGCTTTCGAACTGCTTGGCTTAGACCTGTTGGTCAGCATTGCAACAAAATGCTACAGAATCGGTGCATTTGTTTCGCTTCCTGGTTTTAAGCATTGCGAATCCTGGGTACACCTTTGGATACTCATCTGAGGGATATTGTTTTAGAGTCAAACGCGCAGGCATAAAACGTCGCAATATGACTGGATATACTTGTAGGAAAATGGTACTCCCTTGAAAATCATCAGAAACAATAATGCATGACCTATCATGGTGAGAAACGGCATCCAAGATTTTGCTCAGATTGACTTCGTGTGCTAGTTTTCTTGCGATGGTTTTAACAGATGAGGGATTTGTCAAACCTTTAAGTGACATTTTATTTATCGATTGAATTTCAATAGGAAACAAATATGTGTATTGTTAATTTTCATGGACTGAACAGAAAACTAAATCAATGAATATTTCTTTGTGAAATACGTTTGACGATTAACGAGTGTTGAGTAGAAACCAGGAAAAGTGTGGTAAACGGATCTTTGCCATTTTGAGATAAATGTTATAATTTCATTTGAAACTCGAATTGAGCATTGTACATGTACAGTTTACACAAGAGATACAATAAAGCATCGAACGGTATAACTATTTTAACAGCTAAGGCGAGGTGAGCTAACAGCAGATTTATTTTAAAGCATTATACAACAGGTCTACTGTCAAAAGATTCAAATCCATTTGAATCATGCACCATTTGATTCAGACATAACGATTCAATATACCAAATTATTCAATATGCTTTTTGAATCAATAGGTCATAAGATTCAATGATTTTTTTAATCAATGTCATTTTGAATCAAACTAACCCAAAAAATCTAAATAGTATGAATTCTTCATTTATCCACCATAAATTCA
>JAQIXX010003874.1:0-18046 GCA_034700605.1 Willowsia nigromaculata
CAGTTGGCGATGAAAACCCTGGCGTGTCATCTGCACCAACCCTTTTCTCCCTAATGGCGGACCTTTCTCTTTCCTCGTCTTCTGAACCTTTTTCATGAAAAAAGAAACAACCGTCATTTTTTCTTCATCGTAAAACATGAAATAAAATCACATAAATTGAATGAGGAAACCCAATCTGAGTTAATGAAACGCACTTGTCAAGAGTTCATACTTTACTAAATTAATATAGAATCTAATTGAAATTATTACTGTCATTATGAGAGTTTTCTTGATGATCCCCGTCAGCATCCTGACCACTAATTCTACTCGACTTTCCTTTGTCTTTGATACGGCTACTTTTAGCGGATGATGTTACAAGCTGGTCCAATAACTTTTTCCTTTCCTTCTCATTCTTATGCGTTTGGAAGGCAGAAGTTGAGTCGGAAAGCGAAATATCTTCATGAAGCACAATCTTTTCTGACAAACGAGCGTCGGCAGCAGTAGAAATACGCTCTCTATTATTTCCAATGTTATTGTTAGCTAATGAGATTGTTGTTGTGTCTGGAGATGTTTCATCTTTCATTTCATCTTTGTTATTCCCTTTCTTTTGATATTTCTTTTCATGTTGTGCTGACGTTTTCTCCATTTGCCGCTGGCGCTGTTTGAATCCAACTTCGTCTGTGGTATTATGGCTCGTACTAACCACTTCTACGATAGAAGTTGATGGTGGTGAGCTAATGGAATTGGTATCATCTCGTAACTGTGACTTTGGTTTATGCAGCTGCTGATGAAAGTTTTCAAATTGTTGCTTTCTTCTTTTCTCCGCTTGATACGAGCTCTCATCATCTTCATCATCTAACATCATCATCAACATTTCCACTTTGCTAGGAAGATTTTTTGTCTGTTTTAATGACAATGCATCCTTTCCAACATCTTCCCCATTCCCCACAATAGTACTCTGATTAGCGCTTGTTCCATAAATAGTCGGCACTGCTGATGACGATGGTAATAATAATGCTGCTGTTGTTGCTTGCGGGTCTTCACACTGAGCTTCTACGACTTTCACTCCCATTTGCTGTTGTGGTACTACTACTACTGTTTCATTCTGAAGATGGGATTCTGTTTGAGAGCCGCTATCTTTGATAGCTGTGACCTTTCTCCTTTCCAAGTTTAAGACTTGTTGTAAATCATCGGGCGCATTATCATCTCCAGAAACGACTACACGCTGTACTGGGCCTGTTATATCGGTGTTGACTCCAGTTGTTGCAAAACTTCGATTTATGTTGCTTGGAATATCTCGCGTTGGATGGGCACTTGAAGAAGCGAAAGGATGAGAATTTGTTGTAGACAACAATTGTTGTGCTACTGGTGGTGGGCAGGACTCCTTAGAAGGAAGATAGGAATGCTGCTGTGGGGAATTGAATGGTTGAAGATAACGGCTTGGAGGGAAGCCATTATTATTATTCTCGTTGAAATGGCCGTTTGACGTCGTCCCCCAATGAGATTGTCGGCTGGACGCATACTTTCTTACAAGACTTTCGTATTCCTCCTACAGCAATGAACAAAATGTGAAATGTTTATTTCAACAGTACAACGTGTCAACTTTTTACATCGTTGAACCATAAATACTTAAAAATATATATACTTTCATAGATCTTGTTCTGATTCACCCCTAAGAATTTTGGAACGTTATCTCGATTTTTTGTTGCCTGTTATGGTATGCCTGCATTCATGTGCAATCTATTTGTATTGTCATTCAGTTATAGTGAAACTTCGGATAATATCACTAATGTTTGCATGTATTCATGGTACGTGTACGGCTGCGCTTTGCTGAGCATTTCTTTAAAACCATAAATACTGATTCTCAGACCCTTTTTTGGTATGAATGATCGATCTAATCTTGATTTATTGCTTTGTTTTTTTTATATGCTGATATATTGCCCCAATACTTCCTTTATATAATTGGATGAATAAATATATGATAATGTAATTCAGTTTGAAGGTCAATTGTGGGCTAGAACTCCTTTAAAACTTGAATCTTCATCCCAAACTCCAACATTATTTATTGTCCACGAAATATCCTCGTGGTAAACTTAATTTGCTTTTGATGAGAATCAATAAAATGAAAATGATTATCAAACAAGAGTCTCGAGTCTATTTTTACTTAGTTTTAGCTTCCTTTTTGGATGCTGGAAGAAGAGAAGAGCCACTTCGTAAAAAATGGACGTTGATAATAACGAAGTAAGAAATTTATGTGCATGCATAATGAATGAACATATAAAAAGGAATAAAAGAAGAGTAAAGGCAAAAAGAAAGCAAGTATTATAACTTGAGCGTGATAGACATTCGGTTTGCTCTTGTCTTTGTAGCTCAGCTAATATTGGCTGCTATTGTATTTCTGACTTGAAGGAGTTTCTTCCTACATCATTTGGTTCTTTCTGGGAAAAGCATCAATGTAAATTATGTGATGATGTGATGATGTTCTTGGTGAAAGTAGTACTTTATAATTTCTTTTCTTCTCTTTTTTTGTATATGGATTTTATATTTCTTTTGAGGATTTCTTGGTTTTAACTTTATGCCTTTCTACGTTTGCCAACAGGACACGATAAAAACGGAGAGGATTTTTATGGTACTTTACGTACTACTTTCTCTTAAGACTTTTTTTCCTTTCTTTCACTTACCCTCATCATTCTAAGCCGTTCGCTCCTCGCCGCTTGTACACAAGCATTAGCTTCAAGTTCTTGGATTTTAGCCAGAATCGCATTGTTCCTTGCCCTCCGATGTAATTCCATGTCTTTTAGCTGGGGCCTAAAGGTTGAGATGGGATCACCAAGTGTAGAGGAACCTCCAGCAAGACCGAGAAATCCGTCCATATCTAGAATATTATTATTATTGTTTGTCGCTGCGGCGTGACTGCTGGTGCCAGGCACAGCAAATGCGTTCGAGAAACTGCCAATAATGGAAGAAGAGGCGACACCATCTCCTCCGACGCCAAGAATACTACTACCCTTTGTCAACATTATTATTTTTGACAAGTAAATTGCAAATCTGATCAAACTGAAATAATTTTATGTTGAGTGAAAGAATTAAGAAAGAATATTACGGTTGTCAAACATGTTTCCTCCTTTCATTCGCTTCTAGAATATTTTTGATATTTTATCATATTTTGCAAAGACGGGTATCTTAAAAACTTTTCTAGTCAAAACAATTTTCTTATGTAACTGTACTTAATATTCTGGCATCTCTACTTTTATCTACTTCCATTACTACCCCACTCAACTTGTCAGTTTATTCTTTGTCCTCTTCGTAACAATCTCCGAGTTGCTCATTTCTGCCTCGCGTTGAGTTCGTGCATGTCAATCCCAATCACGTCAATTTTCCTGTAAACCATTGAATTCATTCTGAGTGAAAGCATTAATACGCATCAGTAAAAAACATTATATACGAGCAAAATATTTTACTTATAAATGGAATTTACGACTACTAAAATATGAGTCATGAGTCTCTAAAGTGAACTAAAGTTTTTACGATTTTTGATGATCTAAATAATGTGTAAGTACATATACTTTAAAATTTGTTTGTTACACTCATATATTTCTACACTATAAAACAACTGAAATCTTTATGATTTCTAAATATTCTTATATAAACCGCTTAGAATATTATATTTTGAATTTGGAACAAGGGCAAATAATCCTTGTCAATCTAGTAAAGCATACAAATCGCATCTTACATCATCAAAAATAGCTTATTGAAAATTTTACTTGAAATTTTTAAATCGTTTTAAGTTTTGTTATATTGATTTAAAAACAGAAGATTTCCCACTAGAAACATTTCCCAGAACTTTAATAGAAAATAGCTTTAAGAAGCAAAATTGGAAGCAATTATTGTACAACTGCCTTTGTCCGGATTGCAACTGTTTTATTGTGTTAAGTAAACATTTGCGTGTTGAATGCACATTTAAGCTTTTCTTCCTCACTAATTACAAGAGACAAGCAATATATTTGTTTAATCGAATCACTGAGCTAGAAGACAAGAATAACGACTTCATCACAAGAGAACAGATTGGCCATGGCATGAAGAGAGAGAAAGAGAGATAAATTGAGAGTCCACAGTGCAGTAAACACTCAACACAACATGATGATCAAGTTGGATAAGATAGATTTAGCGTTTCTTAAAGCCAACTTTTTGATAGCATTTGCTAAGAAATACTGTCTGTATTGAAGTCTACAGGATAGCGAAGATGTTGAATTGCCACTAATTTTCATTACGTTACGAGTACGAATGTACTTTAAAAAAATTACGAGATAAAAAGCCAACCCCTAAGATGGTACCGTTTCTAAGTCCGTCTGAAGTCATTTAAGCGAACAAAGTCTGGCGCATGCCATGCATATCTACTCCTTGAATCCAAAATCGTACGTATTTTTTTGAGAAATACATGCAAAATTTGAATGGACTTCTAAGATTTCGGATTGCACAATGACAACATATTTTAAAGGCTCAAGAACTATTTCGATTAGTTAAATAATTATAGCTCCAATAACAAAGTCTATTGAGTCTAAGAGATAACAAATTTGAAATCATTTGGAGAAAACTTTTTTTCTTTCTATTTCCAATTATTTATTTGAGGTGTTCAAAATATAGCCTTCTTTATTCAAAATTGTATAATATGAAGCGAAGAAAATTAAGATTTTGTAAACGCTTACCTTTCTAAATACTCGAGATATTTTAAAAGAATAGGGGAACTGAAATTTGAAACAGCACTTGCACTTGCAACGCTTTTCACACGATGTGAACACTGATTTGATGTAACATCACCGTAGTTTAAGATAAAAATGCTGTTCTCTCGAAGATGTTTTCAGGTTTTATGCAAAAAGATTTTTTATATCTAGTATTTTACTTTCTAATTGCTTGACTTCCACATGTGGCAGTACCAAGTTCTGGTAGGTACTAAATGCTATTATAATTATGCATTTCCCAATTATTGACTCTTGACAGTTAGGAAATGAGGAAAAAGAATTTTGAGTTAGTATAAGAGTGAAATTTAGGTTGCTGAATATGTCAAATTCACTGCCTCATGCTTTAGCTTAGCACTGATACTATAAGAAGATACAAACAAACATCAACTTCCATGAAAACATTCAGACCAGCCGGCATGGCATTTGGAGTTGCATTAATTTTCATTGTCAAGACGTATCACCTAGGTGACGGCCTTCCAAACAAACTGTATCATGTTTGTTAGTCTGCTAGCCCAAAGTAGTAAGCATTATTTTCTCCCCATCATCCAATTTCATTCCAGCAGGAAGTACACTGCCACATCAGCTCTCCATAATCTACTAGTGAGAGTTACACAAGTCCCATTGCATAACTTTGTTTTGGATGCTCAATATTGGTAAAAGTTTGAGTACAAATATCGCCTACATGGATAAAACAAATAGACGGCAGATGTTTTGAAATAGTACATGTTACGATTATGCAGAAATGGATTAGCGTACGTACACTATCCATTCCATGAGAGTGCTCTATGCTATCATGCAAAAATGACATCCGTTCCGTTACCATAAATGTATGTATGACATGTCACGCTACAATAGTTTGCATTATAAATCATAGCACGCAAACGTTTATATGAAATTGAAGATTACCAATGTCAATACAGAGCGGAAACGAAGGAAAAAACTAATATACTAGGGAAGAAAACAAAGCGAGCAACTTTAAATACAAAATTTAGCTATTGCTTTAGCACAAACAAGGTAGCAGATAAAGTCTTCATATATGGTTCTGTAATCCATCTATTTCTGCTTGGAGCTTATTGTGTATTATGATAGCTTTTACCTTTGGTTCTCTTACTAGGTTTGGCAACTTTCGTCAAAGTTTTCATACAACGCATTGTGTGAATGCAATAATGTCTAAATGAGTGATTTGTTGTGAGAAAATCGGACATGATCATAGTGGCACTCTAACCTATAAATATTATATCACAAATATTCAAATATCCATTCATACTGCCGGATTGATCTGCAATCCAGCCAGATACACCTGTGACTCATCTATATCACACAACTCAATATGTTTTTTTTTCACAGCGAAAGTATACTCCTGACTCCTGATGAAGGTTAAAGATATATCGTTAGGCTGGCGACTAAACCTCACTCGACTCGACTGCGATCATGAAATATTTTTAGTTAGCTAAATCAATAGTTGCTACACGTGTTTAAATAATGCATAAATTGCAAAATATCTTGTAATGTTTCTAGTAAATAATTTCATATAGCTTCATCTAATGCGTTCAAATTTTTAAATTTTCAAAATGCATATACCTATGTATATTAAACCAGTGAAGTGAATGAATGTCGCGTGCATACAAACAATATCCAATAATCCAATCATTCATCCATGATGCATTATGAAAATCTTCTTATCATCAGAGTAAACATTGAATAAAATTACAACCGAAAACAAATCGTACTAAAATCACAGTGGTATAGCAGCACAAGCGGGGCTATTTTATTACATTATATGAGCCATTATTCACAATACGCAAAATAAAGCATGCAACCTGCATGTGCCTTCTTTTTTGTACCTCTGGTAGTTTAAACAGCACGATAAAAAACTGTTGTTTAAGCTTAAGTTGCTGGACAGCTATATCTACATTGTGCATTAATCCTTGATCCGACACAATATTAAATAGATTATGGATTAACATAGGCTTACCTACTGTGGTTGCTTCAGCATCGCGTTCGAACTAGTATATTAATGCTGCTCTTTCCATTCTTCAGTGAACATCATCTTCTTATGCATCGTCAATATCATGATTTCATGATCATCAGGATTTGCCAGAATGCAAGCGATTTTTATGGTGCCGCCTGCCTGGCAATATTATCAGCATTATATACAGGATGAACATTAAAATGACGTTTCTTCCTCGACCCCGCTATGATTACTCTGTAACTGCGCGTGTTAAAAACACTTAACATGGGACAGTTATTAAAATGTTGATGTTTACCAAGTAATAAGTGAATGCGACGAGAAATCATGAAATACTCTGTGCATTGTGCAGATGAGATTGCTCTTGCTTACAATTTATTGACATATTTAATTCTGAAAATCACAGCTGCTGGTAATTTTAAGGCTGTATCATTCCGTTAATAACCCCACTTTAGGTTTTATGAGTCGCAGCAATTTCTTTTATTCTTACACAGACTTTTAGTTTTCAAAGTTTTTCTTTTTGTTGCAAAATGTCGATAATTCAAAATCTACTGAGCATGATGTGTGTGTTGGGTCTGTGTGACAATAAAGGGAAAACAGAAGTAATTCCAGAGGTTATAGGTAAATGTAGGTTAAAATTATTCGTCCTTTAGGACAACTTAACCAGTTATCTTCAGTCACGTCTGTATTGGAGTCATTTCTTATTTCTGCAGTTTCTGAGTTATTGAGATGTGGGTGTCTGTGTGAAAGCTTTTTTCATTGCATTGATATATGAATAAAATCCTTCTCGCTTGTTTCTTTGTGTCTCAGAGGATATGAATACAAGTTGCATTATACAACTCAGAAAATCTCAATTTTAAAAGATAAAAATCTTATAAAATCATGCATAACGTTTATGCATGTATAATTTTATGTTAACGTAAGTGAACTTATTGTCTGCTTATGGCACTGAGCTTCTAAGAAAACAAGATGTACTTGTGGAACTTATTTTTATTAAAGTCTAAATTGAGAATTGTGTAATTTCCTTAGTTTGCGTTTGTTTGTAGTGTGTATTATACGTGAATGTTGTTGACTGTGATCGTCATTGTTTTTCTTTTCCTTTTAATGGGAAATGTTTGAACTCCGATGCACTTGTAGCCTATAGTATGTGTAAACTAGTATGGAATGGAGAGACTATTATCTTCTATTACATGGATGCCACGAAGAGTTTGCTCTTCCATGTTGAATTCCCCTTCCAGCGTTCTCAACCAGGCCAACAATAATATTTACATGACTGGAAATTTAATTAAAGAAGAAATAAATGAGAAAAATGTAAGTCAAACATTTATATGCATCAAGTACCATGTATAATTGCGTATTGTATAGATATATATTAGAGATGTACATGTTGTTTTTTAGGCTTTTCCTTAAAAGTCTATAAAAAGTAGTAGATGCAGAAAGTTAAGTGCCACACTACCACAACAACTCTGCTCGAAAGCAGTTTCTCCTATTACAACTCCATACCATTTGTTAACACTTTCTCCAATCCGACCACTATCAACACCACCACTATACCACTCCGAAAGTGTAGCGGGAAGTGATCTTCGTGTTGCTTCCTTGTGTCTTCGTTTCTCTTTGCTGTGTATTTTTCCCTTCTATACTCGTCCTCGTATCCTCGTCTCTAACACTCAGTCTGTTTCAGGAAAGGACACAGGCAAGATCATTTTCCAACGCAGGCCAGAGAGACGAGCTCTTTTTGCATAAAAAAATTCTTTGTTCCGAAATACACCAATCTATGTGTCCATACACAATATTATAGCCATATCGCACGTAAACACTCTAGTAGAAGCATACCAGAAACGCAGTAGTAGAAATAGTGCCACTGCCAGAGCATCAGGCTTCATTGTACACAGTCATCATTACTGTATAATATTTAGTATCAAAACTACTACGACTATTCCGTACTACCACTACTGCCGCCACATGATCACAGTAATGCTATTACGCTGCTTTCTTCCTTCACTTCAATTTTGATCGTGTGACTCAATTCGGCTACGGTTTAGTTTCTCTTTGGCTTCCCGAGAGTGAAAGTCTCTTGACGTTAGGCTGAGACGGGAGAAATGAAGACTCTGTCGTGTTTTCACACGCGCACATTGGAATCTCGATCTTCTTGTACATGCACAACTTCTTTTGGTCCTTTCATCTGAACAAGTTGTTTAAAAAGAAAGCATTTTCAGTATATCGGCTCAACTAACTAATACTGCTCTTGCTACAGCTGTGTTTTTCTGCCTGGGACGGCATAAGGAAGGGAAAAGAAAGCATCCTTCGATTTTTTCTCGATTCCAATACATACTTTGGAATATTTACAAAACAAACAGTTTGTAGCAAAGAAAGAAATTACTGCCATTCGTCGGCATTTTCACCTTTTAAGGAAAGTTAACTTTCTATTTATGTGTGTTTGTGGAAAAAACTATATAATGTGTGTGGTTTGTTGTTGACTGACTGAGTGAGCACAGCAATTTTATTTCCCGTTTGGGATTATTCATCTGAGAAAAGTTTTCTCCTCAAACGGGGTTTATCCTAAATACGTTCACTTGCACATTTTGATGAGTTGGCTGCTTTAAGTTTCTCTCAGGAAAACAGTAATACAACATAATAGTTTAGACATCTTTCAAACAAACTTTTATGTGCAGTACTTTACTTTCTCGAATGGAATTGAAAAAACAGCGAAATATTATTATCATCAGTGCCCAATTCAGAGAAAAACCGCCATATGCTATTATTACAGTCAACGTTGAAATTGAAAGTTTACGGAACATTACACTCTCTCAAAGAGAGGCTTACGTTTGTGTGCAAAAGCGCTCGAACCAACATCGAATTGAACACCCCAAGACGTATGTGTGCTGCAGAGACAATGATGCATTTTAGAAACTTGATATTTTTATAGAAACTATTCACCCTAGTCCTGGGTTCTGTGTCACCGTCATTATTATAATAAACTGCTGAGACGCTGTGGTTCATTGAATGAACGTCTCCACAAGAAATAAAAGAAAGTGTCATTTTCTGCAAATATTATTGCTCCAAGTAGTCAAACAGTTTTCCACTCTTGCTCTTTCCCGTCATCACACCTCTCCGCTACTTCTTTTCTCTTCCAACTGTTTGTTGAGTACACCACACTGTTGTTATTGTGAAAGAGCACGACCACGAGCATGCGACCGTAGGGTCAACGAACAGCACGTGTGAGTAAGTCAAACATAATATGAGTACATACTTTCTCTGCTTTCTATGTAGTAAACCTAGTAAATAGATATAGAGCGCCTCACTAGTCACTAATATTATGACATCCTATTCTCTCGCCAAACTGCATGGAAAACTTTGAGACCTTTTGTGTACTGGGAGCTCATGCACCGTGTGTGGTCCTGGAATACAAAACTAGTAAAACTCTGACTATTACGTAGCTGCAAATTCTTATTACGGGGAATGAAGGAGATAAAACGCCTTCATAAAAGTGGAGGATGGCTATGAGAGTAAAAGAAGGTGGATAGGAAATGGTGATATTTGAATGCATTATTATGTGATGTATACATATGTATATGATTCGTGCAGGGTTATGGCGGATACGAGATAATAATAATAATAACAAGTTTGAGAAGATAAAGAACAATGTTTTTCCATTCGTTCTGTTTTGGATTCGGACAAAAGTAAAATAGAATACGCTTCGTGTATAAAATATATTGTCGAATTTTCTGCCAACGTGCTTCATCCTTGCATCGCATATCGCATGGCTGCTTGACATTTTATCCAGCAGAGACGGAGAGAAATACTTGGAACATGTGAACCACCATACCACGAAGAACTAGAAGCGTAGGCAAAGAGAAAGTGGCTGAAACTGAAGAGAATAGAGAAAGAGAGAGTTGGGAAGTGGTTATAAGTAACTGGATAATCATTTCCATATGCGTATTGTGTGGAGCTATAATAGCATAAAAATATAGTGCAATGTCAGAACGTGTGTTTGTCTAATCGTAAGTAAACCGTAGGATAAGTAACTTTTATGATTATAATAACCGTAACAATAACTCTCTTGAAATTCGTTCTCTTCGTTCGTTTCATGTTCGCATCCTCGTTATAGTGTGGGCATTGTCTTTTCCTTGTTACAAAACCGAAGTAGTAAACCAGGCTAATATTATGTACGAGCTGTAAAGTTATTGGGCAGAGCATCGAATACTATATGTATGATTGACAAGTAGACCCTTGGTTTAATCACGATAGGATGCATGGGGTACCGATGTCCTAGAAAATGTTAGTGGATGAAACAATTTTTAATGAATTTTACTTTACTGCCGTATCGTGGTATGGGTTTAAACCTCATAATTTGTAAAGACGCATAAGCTAAAGAAATTGGCGAAACTGTACAATGCACAAATTCTATTGATTGATTTTACCAAAACGCAGCAAAATGAATAACGCTTTCCCTTTGCATCGCATTCTAACAGTGTTGTAAAAGCATCCACACAGCAATCAATGAACCTTCGCTAATCCAAATTAATCCTTTACACACCACAGCAGAATACTTCATCGAATTTTCAACCGGACTAGCAAAGAGGTATAACTACAGTGGCGGTATGATCATCGTAATTTTGGAGTATGGTGTATGCGGAACAAAAGTGGTCCTAGAGACTCAAGATTTTTGACAATGAGGATTGCAAGTTATTCTCTATAAATTTATACAGCCAGGGGTGTATTACATTGAATAGAAGATCAAAGAAAATATATAGTAAAAAGCAGCATACCTTTTGATCGTGCTCAGTTTAATAGGGACTTTCACAAAAGCGTTCTCTAATACTTCATCAAACACACTAGTATTGTTTGTATGATGGACGATTAAAAATATCACCATCAGAGGCGCTCGTTCTTGCTATTACATAATGATAATATGGAAATTGCAGTTTCCCGACATATTGAGGAGTTTTAGTACATTGCATTTACACAGTTGAGTGAGATATCAAAACGAGCCAGCATACTTATCAACTTGAACTGTTGAACCGGACCTAAATTCCGTTTTGTTATTAAAGAGCATTCAACAAAGCGACTATTTCAATTTAGAGCTTTGCTTTCACCATTTGTAGCAAATTACTTTTGCTTTATTTCGAGCTAAAACTATTTCATCACTTCATGTTTTTTACCTTTTTTTGAGCATATTATAATTTTTATTTAGTAACTCACCTCTCATGTGTTCAACAGACACATTACCACATCAGACACATGCACTTAGTAGAAAAAGATAATAATACATGCAAAAATGGGTTCCCTTTGAAGTGCTAAGCATTTATAGATTATAAACAAGCTCAAATGTTATGACACTCACAGCGTAACGCATTTGCTCAAAACGACAAAGTTGGTAACCCGAAGGAATGTAGTCATAAATATCATACCATGTATAAGATTGAATGCATCTGTAGAACCAATCAAATATATCGTTGCCAGATAGCTTATATTTTTTATAAATATAGGATAAAAGTAATTCTCTTCTGAAGGTCTGAAATGCTTTCCGAAAATAGGATTCTTGCAGCTTGCCGAATTACGTGTATAAGAAGAATTCACATTGTCATTCCTGCCAAACTTTAAAACTTGGTTTTATTACAAACAAAATTCAACCTTAACAGAAAGAAAAACGATTTCCAGAAAATGTATTGGAAGCAACCCTTTTTTAACTGTGGCTTTATGAAGATCCCTAGGGTAGGGTGACTGTATAAGTTGTCGACAGTTGGCAAACGGAAGTCTAATATTTTACCTTTACACAATTTTTACCATTATTTGATACAATGCTTTCTCTTTATCTCGACATAATTCAACCTCATCACTTCCATCGTAAAAACAGAAGAAATTCATACGGCTGAATGCATGTTTGTATAAGCTGCTTTTGAAGTAGCATGGAATGAATAAAAACCCACAGAAAGTTCTCCCTTTGCTATTCGTAGGCCACAAATATTTAACAAAATGGCTCTCCATCCTTATTTACCATATACACAGCTACATGCCTATTATTGCCTATACGAGTATACATTGTACCTTTTTTTGCATTTGTTGGCCTTGTTCATCCAAAAGTTTGAAAAAGGTGGCCAATGTATATGTGACCTAAGATCTGCCCATTTGATGTCAATGGCAATTCCGACACAAACGTAAAAATATATTTTAGCACTGTCACAACCATTACACTTTGACGATAACGGTTGAAATGATTGAATTCACTACAGATAACAGGAAAAGCTGCGCTGGAGAAAACTGTTACTTTTTGGAACATTGTTTCTTCACATAGGTAATATATTTAACATTGGTACATATACATTATGTTCTCTTACAGAAAGAAAAAGAGAAAAGAACAAAGGAAAGAAGTGTTGTTCTAATAAAGCCAGTTGAACAAAAGGTAGAAGGAATGCGTCTACCATGTCGATAACAAAACATAAACAAAAGGTAAATTGTGAATGGAAATGCTTTTACACTACAAACTTCCCACTCAAACAAACTACATAAAATATTGTACATTACTGGGCGTCGGTAACAAGTAGTGTTTATTAGCTGGTTGCATGAAAAAAATGTGATAGATGTTATAAAACTGATGTGAATGTGGATGGCAAGAGAAATTGAGAGGAATTAATGTTAAATAAATGCTTTCATGAATTTCTTTGTATGATATTCCCAGGAATGTCTTTGTTTTTGTTGTTTTCAGAAAGTCCATCTCATTTTCTTCTTGTTGTTCATGCATCCACATAGTATCCTTTGACGAACGTTACCATTACCAGGTTTTGAAATGACATCGCTTAATGTGTTTTCTCTTTTCCATCTGTTTCGTATTTTAAATGTCTATTTTGGTACGAAAGTAGGTCTACTCGATAGTGATGCAGAGGAATTTATGTGATGTAATGTTGTTGTGTCAAATTCATTAATTCAATATGTTAGATTGTAAGATTAAAGTAGTTATATTGCAGCTTTTATAAAAAGCGATGCTTTACTTATTAGTCACTTTGAGAGCATGCATTTTACGCTACCTATTTTATAACTCACGAGGACTTTCAAAGCAGAAAAGGTTTGATATTATTAATTTTGGACTGTCCCTAATTTGCTTATTTAGTATTATATGCTTCTTTGAAGAAAATGTCAAATTAGGTTCCTTGTGTCATCGATTACATAAAATTTAGGGTGTGTGAAATTTGGTTACAACAGTGAGAGTTGTGTTTTGTGTACTATACAGTTGAGATATAAAGACAAGGGGTACTCTAAAAGAAATATTATATTTTTTACAAGATTGCATCCAGAGTTCTCTACATTTATTTGCGTTCGTTTCACGAGGGTCACATTTACATTCTCATTTTTAATAAGAATGCATTTAATACTGAAATCCACTCTTTAAATGCCTATTCATTGTTGTTTAATAATAATGTTTGATGACATGTCATGTTATCTGATGATCTGTATCGTTATCGTTCTAATCACATCTCGTATCGTTCATGTACAGCGATACGAACAAACTATGAAAATGGCATCCATTTATCAAATTTGGCATCATATTTACATTGATTTTTTGGTTGAATAGATGTAAAGGAGATCATATTTTGACATGCCATACTAAATTTTGGCTCTTGTAATAATGATGGGTGTGTATAGAAATTCATCAAATATTAAGCATAGCAATAGAAAAACGGAGTACATATCTACATGTTGTCTTGTCCTTGTCACAACTCAAATTCTTCGTCGTGTTATGGTATTTGCTACAGTAAGCATCCCAGTGAGGCAGCGTGTATGTAGTTGAAAGTTGAAATCGATCTGTTTGTCCGCCCATCTATCTAGTGGAATTTCATACACTGCCTGTTTTTCTGCATCTGCGATTTTGCTTGTACCTATACGCCACTTTTATATCCGTTTATAATAGAAGACAGCAGTGACAAAACATTTTAACTTGTTCATTGTCAATATGTAGATATTTTCATGATAAGAATTTGACTTCAGTATGATTATTTTCAAGAGTATATTTATATTATTTGTAAAGAAAAAAATTTTATTTGTTTAAATTGCAGGAAATGCATTGACCCCAATAAAGATGCACAAGATCGGAAAACCATTACTTTAACTCAAACGCAGACCATCCTCAAGGTAAGAAAACAGATTTGATAAAATTACATATTAAATTACAAATCGTTAAAAGCACACGCAGAAAAATTTGGATTGGCATGCACGTCTTATCAGTTATGCAGCGAAAACGATAAAGTGTCAGTTTTACACAAGTTATATGAGTACACTTGCATACCCTTTCTTCACACGTGTCATACTCCTCAGTATTCAATGATCTGATGAACTAGAGTTTATAAGGATATAAGACGAGTAATTAGCCATCGCTATCACATTCTTTTAACTTGGACTTTGGATATAGTACGATGAGATATAATTCTGCTCACATAACGCCACCATACTGATGCCATATTATGTAAATATAATCAGGTACTTCCCAAAAAGACTTTAGATCTTGGTGGTTTCTCGTACGAGATGATGCTTTTAAATGTCATTAGCTTGACAGATGAGACGTCAATTTTATAAGGATAGATTAATCAAATCGTTCCTCACCAATATCATACGTGTAGTAGCATCATCAATCATTTATGTTTTAAAATTTTCACTAAATGGACTTTTGAATCTTTACGTAATGTGCCGTAATATTCCTGTCAGTTAGTAACAGAGCATCTACAAATAACTTCAATTAATGTCATCATTCTAATTAGCAAGGCAAACAAATAAATGAGCTGTCCTCTATGAAATGAAAAGGATGTTTGGCAGTTACTAGAAACGCCTTGTGGGCACATCCGTAAGATCAAGAAAATGACTGGTAAGCTACAACTGATTGATCGTGAGTTCACTGACATATCTGAATAAATGTGAAAATTTGCTAAACAGACAAACAACTATGCTCATTCTCATGGCTTTATTTGCACATCAACGAACAGAAGATTGGACTTTGCAACCCGTAGTAAAGTAGAGTGAGCAAGGTTAATACATAAAATGATAAAGAATCACATGGATATTAAAAGGAAAGAAAGTGCTTTTTGGTGTGTTATGTCAGAGTCGACATATTGCAAGTATACGCACAAAATCAATTATCGTATGTTCATACATGCCATTCATGTTTATAGTTGTGTAGTGTCATGTCATGTTGGTTCTTGAGTGGCTCCATCAAACCCTATTTGCCAGTCTGTTTTCAAAGATACAGAAAAAGAGCAAAAGCTTGTCGTTTAACTTGACGTTAACTGCTCTCACGGACTTATTATTGATCCATTTTGCTTGTTTTGGTTGGTTTCATACTTATAAATTGTAAGCATCCTCAGTTCATTCATTTGGAGCTCATTACATCCACGAGCATTTGAAGCCTTTGTTTCAATTTGCAAGCAATGAAAATGCAAACGACATATTGCCGACGTCGGAGAAAGAAGATTAATGAGAAGTGAACAAGGCTTTTATGTGTTAACCCTTAATGCAATTTGTTCACTGATTTACTGCTTGCCTGGTAAAAAAAATAGATAAAAACAAGTAGTTATTAATGAGTATCTAAATATCTGATAATGTTGTTTTGCATCGCTGTGCTCGGTTCCGACTCTATATTACGATTAATTCTATAAATATGCATACTTGCGGTAATTTGTTTTTTATAAACTAATTGCTTTACTTTTAATGATCTTATTGCTGGAGAAGGAAACACATACGATTAGCAAGACAATTAGAGTGTTTACATAATTCAAATTAGTTACAAAAATGTGGACTGTGCATTTGAAGGCAAAAATTTGTGACATTTCATAAAGCCATTAACAACATGTTATTTAATCAAATGGAGCCTTATACATTTTGATAACTTCAACGAGAATCACGTTTCATTTAAGTACAAGCATTATAAAAAGTTATTGCATCAGGATTTTGTATTTAACATTAAAGATGCATAGTATGAAATGATATGTATGAAGAAATATTATGTATTGTTATGATGAATTTGCACAGAAAAATGAGCTCATATAACTTTATCGACTGAAGGCAAGCAACTACAAGAATTGAATGCTAATACATGTTTCTTGCGTCAATGCTCACCTCCACAAGTTAATATCCAGCAAACTAGTGCAGAGTAGTGCACATAGATAATATGTGCAGTTGTAAGATGTTGACATCAATGCAGTGCATTGATTCATATATTACATCATAATATTGATAAGTACAGGTATTTATTTGGGGATATAAAAAATTACTGTTCCTAGTCACCCTTGAATAATAATGTTGGATGAAAAGTACCGATCTGTTTGTACGAATGCAAAATGCAATTTACCTTGGTTAAATATTCGTGAATTTACACTACTAATTATCTACCAATTATGTGCGCACGTGTTAAGAGAATCAATATGAATTAAAAATACCAAATATGCATTAATTTATATGTAATCCAAAGCTCTACGAATTTTTAGTAATGCTACCCTTGCTGATGTACATATGTCTGATAAGTGTGCGGAACCCTTTGACTATTTTTCATTACCAAAGGTTTAGATTAATAGTCTACGCAACTTTAATAAGCCTTTAAAAATCTGAGTATTTATATCAGAACCAAGCATACCAATGAGATTTGCAACAGTTTTGCAGTGTTGGTATTGGTAGTTCATATTTTGCAAAATCTAAGGATCTAATCTAACTCTACTGTGTGCTCTAAATATATTAAGTAGAATTGATTATCTTGTACTCTTGTATATCATCCTTTCCCTTTCATATCTTCAGCTTTTATAATTTTTCAACAAACGTTAGCAACTTTCTAGAGTTATACTCTTTTCTACTACGCAATTTAAGTGCCAATCAAACCAAAGTGAGGACTAAGTCACAGTCAAGTAGATGATATACTGAGTATATGAGAAATGTATTGTATCTTACAAACGAGAAAGCACGAAACAGATCTATTCCAGTATATAGCGCAATGCGAGCTTCAGTATTCAGCCGTGTAAGATAGGAAATAAAACCATGTAAAACGCTGAATGAACAAAGCTACTTCCATAATGACTCTCATTTCCCTAATCATTTCTACCTTTCCAAACAGCATTCGTCCCGCATATCTACCATCATCTTTATTAGTATGCACACGCGCATCCTTCGCGCTTGAGAGAGTAGA
Source organism: Willowsia nigromaculata (assembly GCA_034700605.1). Lineage (NCBI taxonomy): Eukaryota > Metazoa > Arthropoda > Collembola > Entomobryomorpha > Entomobryidae > Willowsia > Willowsia nigromaculata. The sequence continues at coordinate 17,846 of JAQIXX010003874.1, forward strand.
GATATAGAAGATGGTGATGAGAAAATGAAACTGTCAGTTTATTTACATTTAAGGCATATACATCGATGCTCAATATTGCCTACTGTTCAACCAACTCTCCACTCTAAATGCGTTGAGAACATATTATTATTATTATCCTTAAAATGACCTCGCTTGCACACCAAAATTTATACAGCTCACTGGAGCTACTAAAGCTTCTTC
>JAQIXX010003875.1:0-17963 GCA_034700605.1 Willowsia nigromaculata
TTATCAGAATACTTTGCAGAACACTTCAATGGAGTGTCTTTGAGGGGGCAAAAGAAATCTTTCCCATCTTGATGTTGGGCCACTTCATGTTTACGAAGGTTATATCTGTCTGTGTACCCTATAAGAATTGTATTTAAAAAAGAACAAATTTTAAAATACTTTGGAAACTATTATGAATTCACAACGTTAACATTAAAATTATCGTATGTGGACTTACGCTTTCCACAAGTAAGGCAAGCATGTGGCCTATTAAGACCATGACGTCGGGTATGTTCCTCAAGAACATCAGCAGAGTTGGTGGCAAAATGACATTCCTCAAAATCGCAAATCAACAAGTGATGATGATTTTGATGATGAGCTCGTAATTCTGCAAGAGATGGGAATCGTCCTGAGCATTGCTGCGCTTTGCAGAAATTTCCTTCATTGTGAATTTTGATATGTTCACGGTATGATGACTTTGCGATGTAGGTTTTGCATTTTACGCAATAGAATTCTTTTGTCTCTTTATCCCAAGAATAAGTCTTAGGCCCAGAATGAAACATTTTTACACCTGCTGCTTCTTCAATATCCTCCACTGTTGTACGCGAATGAATCCAGTGCTCTCCAAACGCAACATGGGGTATCTTGAAACACTGGAAAACCGGTTCCTCCCATTCTGCATTCTCGATGACCAGGATTTTGAAGGTGAAGGAACAAAGCTTTAGCTCCAAACAGCCCGGCACAAATCTGCTCTCTGAAGTCCTATAAGTTATTTTATAAAAATCATAACCCATATTGAAGCATTTTTTCCATTTCCAAGTGGAAGTAATTCCTAAAATTAATAATTAAATTAGGTTATTATTTTACTTACTCGTCATAAATGTCGCCTGTAATGCATGTAACCTCATCGTTCACTCTGGCCAAGTCTCGCTCATATTTTTCAAACGCCCCCAAAGTGCCTTGATTGTAGGTAAACAAATGGGGTGAAAAATTAGTTAATTTGAAGCAGCCCCTCAACATTTCTTCATTATCGCAATTTGCTGCCGGCATTTTATGGCCGAATGTCAGGTCTCTGTCTGATACTGCTGCATGATACAGCTGGGTCCAGGTCACTTCCTCATCCCTCTTAAAATTTAAAACTGCTCTCAAGGCCTTAAGTTCATTCGTAATGACGGGCTTATTCACGGTATAAACGACGTACTTGGATACTGGATTTCCTTCCTGGTCCTTAACTGCTAGCCAGTAATCCTGAACGCTGACATCCTCAACGTTTTCAGGAAAAACAGCCCCCCAATTCACCATTTTTTCTTTCAGCGGTTGACCCGTCTTCTTTTCTACTTGGTTTTTGGGGAAATCCCTCCACAGATCAAATTCTTCACTATGATTCCGCCTGATATGCCTCATGAGATCTTTGAATCCTGGTTTGCATCGGCATAGGTTGCAATCCCCCCGTCGTCCAAGATGAATGGACGTATGGTGATTTCGTAAGTTCTTGAAGAATTTTCCACCACATCCTGCACAGTTTCCTCCGAATATTGCTGGGTCATCCACACCTCCATCTTCAAATTCATCTTCGTCCTCCTCGCTTAAATTAATAGATTCCTCTTCCCCCTCCAAGTACTCTTCTTGCTCACTTGACATTTTAAAAGATTTGAAATTGATTTAAAGAGATTACACTCGGTAATTTTCAATAAATTTTCTAATAGTTTACAACACGACTGATCTCAAGAATAAATGCGCAATAATATTTAGTCCAGTCGTATCACGTTTAGTTCCTAGTCGAAACTCATAATCATAAGCCTTTCCATATATTTCTTAAACGTATTTTAAGTCCTACAGAATGAGTGATGCATGATTTATGCAATGCATATAAGAGTATGGTTATAGTCGTATGAAAAACGTTATTTTGAAGAAAAGTAAATGCATTGGTTTGGTTTTATTTACATATTTTGCAACATTGAAACTTATGCTAAGTAATGTGACTTAAATGTGACTTAAATGTGATTTAATAGGTGTGTGGCACACGCAAAAAATCCGATTTTGTACTCGATCGAGGGAGGGAACGAGCTCGATGAGTTTGGAATTGACTACCAGACAGGTGAGCCATAAATCCTTTGAGCCTTTCTTCGAACAATAGCAGTTTTATCTTTGCTTTCTGTGAGGTAAAAAAGAGTATAATATATAGCTTTGGGCTATCTACTTCCAACAGTATGAAGACTTAAGGTCATCATTTTAGAAAAATCTTCTCTTCTTCGTAACATTTCACTTAGTATTTTTCACTTTCCATCTATCTCTTGCGTTTGCACGTTTGCAACGGCTCATGTCTCTCATTTCTTATTCAGAATACAGACAGGTCGCAAAGAAATGTTCTCAATCTTTATGTATTCTTCCCTTCCCTTGTCCCTTCTTTTTTAAACAAAAACTCAGGAGGCAGAAGCCTGAAAACCATTTTTGTTCGCTGAGCTTTATAAATACGGAAACGCTAGGAAACTAAAGCCAATTACAATTTCCTTTTAAAAAAAAAATTAGAAAAAGTGAGTTTAGAGAGAAATTTACCATGTGTAAGAACATGTTTTTTATTTCTACTATTTCCATAGAATCGGTTACACTATAATACTTAACCTTTTATGTTGTTAAATCTGTTTTGCAAAATTCGAGCTTTACTAAGTAACTGGTTAGTAACTAGAAGAAAGTGAATCAAATCTTATCACTTATCATACTTGAAACTTGCAACACACACTATTGTGTAGGTTGGGCATTCCTATGATTTGCACCATTATGTTTGAGTAAAAAGTAGTAGGTTTAAAAATTGTATGCGTGAAGGTGTTTTTGTGTATAACGTGTAGGTATGCCTGTATGGCAGGTGAAAGTCATTCATTTTCCCTTTATCTTCATAGTCTTATGGAATGCATTTTTTACCTGTCGCTTCTACAAGCTAGCCTACATAACAATAATTTCTAGGTAGGCAGAGGGCTTCTACTTGACTGGTCTCGCTGCTGCAAAATGTAAAACATTTATATTTGCCTTCGTTGAATAAAAAAACTATGAAGACTTTCTTTAGTCCAGTCGTTTAAGAGGCTTTGAATAAAACGGTTCGGAGCACTCACCATCATGTCACGTAGTAAAGTAGATGGGGCTATATACTGAATCTTTATGCTGACAATGGATGGATTTTTGTAGATAATTTTGACACAAAGTCTAATTCTGGAGATTCTCACAAATGTCGGAAAGCCGAGAAAAGGGTGAATAGTAATAAGCATAGAAGATGTAAACTAGATATTATATTCTGGGTTGGCTGAGCAGGACCCGTTTTATGGCTCATGACTATGACAAAATCGTTTAGAATCAGTCGTTTTATAGAAAGCACTGAAAGTGAAAAGATGAGTTACTACTATGAGTATATAAGTATTTTGTATCTTGTATCATCTTGTATCTACATTCTACATCCACGTTTGTGTTAGGAAAAATGTTTAGACTAAAATGTTTTAAAATTATTTTTTTCTGTGTTAACCGGTGTTAATTTATGTCTTTGTATATTTGTCCATTTTTGATTATCTAAAAAATTTGAGAAAGACACTATTAAATGAGATATAGTGAAAGTATTTAAAGGACAGATACAAACTGATTGATGTCGTTTCTTCTCTTATGTTGCATAGGAAACATCTTTTTTCCTATAAATCAACACTCTGTGTTGCCGTAATGAAAGAGGGAAATTGTATGCACATAGCCTCTACTACTTCTCACAGATCATAGCTATGACATTTTCTGTGCTTTTTTGTCTACCTAAGCACTGTCACTGCCCTGAAAAACAAAAGTAAAGTTTGTCTCTTGCAATTTTTTTTGATGACGTGGAGAGAGTTTGCACTCGGGACTATTGAAGATGCTTACACACGTGAACTTTTGATTGTGAACATTTGAGAAAGTCAGCAACAAAAACAAACAATTAATGTGACGACAAGATAAAAGTTTGTTCGATTGAGCAACAGCAGTCCACAGTGTGGACCCCACACACCAAAACAAAAATGACAGTCTTTGTTGGCTTTTTTCCTACGTGAGCATATTATCCCTACTAGAAAATGTCGTTAGTGGTTTATATTGTATCGAAGTCATCGAAATGATTGTGTAAACCTTAGATTTATTATTTTCATAGTATTGTGCCATCTGTATATGATATCATCTCTGTTCCTTGGAATGAACCGGTGATGGTGATATTCCAACCCATCATCGTGTTTATGTTCTGCTCAAACACGACAAAAACAGGAGATCATAATGGTTCTATGAAATGATGGTATGGTCAATAATAGCATGCGGCAAAGGAGGGTATACCGTTTAAGTTTACTTTCACTTTACTTTCCTGGTGTCAGCTTTCACACGAATCGGAAGTATTTGCTCAGCGAGATGTGTTAACGATTCCTACAAACTACACACCCAACTCCCTTTTTATTCTACGACAATGCGTGCTATGAAATTGGGAACAATAACTGCTCCATAATTTGTAACTAATCTTTGGGAAATTGATCATATTTATATGGTTTTGTATCGCTGGTTTTGGATGCGATTCATACGGCATATTATGATAAAGGGATTGATTCAAGAGGAAAGTTTCTCTGCTTTCTCGCGTTTCTACACTGGAGTTACTTTACTAACTAATTCGTTCATATGAAATTGAGACATGCCAAAAGTATCATTTTTCATATGAAATGTGGTTCCTTTGAATTTTTTGTTTCTCATTCTTTTCATGATGTCAACTCTATCAGAATGAGAAGTGACACTTCACTTTATTCAATAGAATTGAAGTACAATATTAGAGCTATAAAGTACATACTGATCAAATGATCAAATGCATAGATTGGAATTATCTAGGGTTGTAGTAAATTAGAGCGTAGTTTTCAGAAAAGTTTACAAGATTGATTTGTAATGTTTTTGTAAGCGGTATAATAACTAAATATATTGACGTTGACGTATCGTGTATTGTATATCTTATTGTCTGTTTATTCTTGCTTTTGTCCTCATCTCTTCTTGTCGCTGCTCTGCTCTACATTTTCTACTTTCACCATGAACCATTCATCAATCAAACTTTTCATCCAATCATGAATGCGGACAACTACTTTTTCAATTATTAAACTCAATATCGTTTCGTCCTCTTTTGAAAATATATCTCTACATAAATTAATTTCTATTCGACCACATAAAAATGTACTTCTGTAGATGTCGGACTGAACCGTATTTGTAAGTGTACTGTAAAAGTTTATTTCGGAAATTCAATCACTGTTTGTACTTTTATATAGTTTGAGTAGTAGAGAGTAGCATTAAAAAATTGAGATTGTTTTGATGGATTAGCTTGGCATGCTAACGTTTCATTGATTTTGAATGATTTTTATCCTTCAGTTTATATTGATGCACTTCCTATTACAGTTGTGGTATAGTTGAGCTGTCCTGTGACAGTTGTTGGTTTCTTGTTTGTTCAAGTATTATTGGTTTTTAGTTTTGTAGATTTGAAAAAGCAATTTGCCACATCAAAGAGAGTTTCTGACATGTTTCATTCAAATATTTCAGGTGTACTCTATGTGAACTCACCCCTGGACTTTGAAACCCAGACGACATATCGTCTGACGGTGAGGGCTACTGATTTGGTGACATCGTCTGGGTCTAACACTCACGTCCTCATTCGTCTCAAAGATAGCAATGACTGCAGGTTCGTGATCAAACGTTAAAAATAATATCATATTATGTAGCCTTTAACAAAACGAATAGGGCAGCTCTAAATGCTCATGTAAAATTTCCCAGGCACTTTTTGCGTAAAAATGTTGTGAAGGCTTCTTTGCATAAAAATCTGTTCATTTACTTTATCTGCTTCCTCTACAGACCGCGATTTAGTCAAGCCACATACCACATTCGTTTGGCAGAAGGCTACATGCCATCACAAGGCGGTTTACTGGCATCGCTAAAAGCCTATGACAACGATACCGGCATCAACGCCATGCTCACGTACGAACTCATCCCTGACGACGCTCCCATTCGAATCTCTACAGACGGAGAACGCATTTCGTCCCGTCGCATTTCCAAAAGACATGTCTCCACGCAAGACCTCGATCTGGATATGGAAGCTTTGGAGGTGATCGGAGGAAGCAATAATAATCATAATCATCATCATCATATCCGTAGAGAAGAGGAGCCTCGGCAAAGTCATCAAGGAAAGGGACTATATATTGAGTTGGGTGATGAGCAGGAAGGAGTTGGCGATGATGGAGATGAGGATGCAGAGCAAATTAATTTCGTTGATACTGAGGGAAATGAAGAAGGCAGTGAAGAGGATGCAGAAGAAGGCTACGAAGATGCTACCGAAAGATTGTCATCTACTCGTGGCTCCAGAAAGAAAAATAACATGGGCGGACGGAAACTTGCTGCTAATAGAATGCTTGGAACTGGCAACGATATCGTCGATAGAAATTCTGGGTTTTCTGGAAGCTCTTCTGAAATTCCGATCAGGGACAGAATGTTAAATGAAGATGCCACCAGCAATCAGAGGGCGGCGGACGTTTCTAGATTTTTTATGGTTCGACCCAATGATGGCTCCATTGTTCTCAAGCAGATGGTGGACTATGAAAGGGCTCACGAATTCAGATTCTCGGTAGTGGTCAAAGACTCTGGCATTCCAGCTTTAAGCTCAACGGCAAGGGTGGTGGTTGAAGGTAAGGAAGTAATTAATAGAATGGGGAAATAATAAAATTTGCAACATTTGTATTCGCCACAAATAGTGTAGAAAATTGCGATGAAAATGGGGACACAATAATTAAATTTTAGAGTAAGAACAGAAACTCAGTTTTTAAATAAACGATACGTATTCCATGTTCCATTTCTCGCTTTCACTTTTGACTTCAAAAATCGAATGAAAGTTTTTGGATCTGAGTAAGCAAAAGCGTGGTCAGAGAAGTAACATGTTGAATGAAAGTGTGTAATGAAAATAGAACATGAACTAAACATTTTTGCCATCAATTCCAAATACAATCCGTCTCGATGAATTTCGCGAAAATGTTTTTTGTCATCATATTTTTTGCTTTGATTTTTGGAATGTTAGTGGAAGATCTACCGAATAAATGTTTTCCATTTGCACCATTAGCAAATCGAATTTGTCAGCAAAAAGTATACACATTTTCTGGAGTACGAATTTAAGTAAAATGCGTTACTATGACTTGTTTTTGTGTAGGGGGAATGGAAAGGAATGCAACAGTAGTCATGAAAATGTAGAAATGACATATATCTAATATCTCTTTGTGACTTTTTTTCTGGGACAGTGTTGGACGTGAACGATGAGAGTGTCGTTTTTGAGAGGCCCATTTACCACGCTCGTGTATCCGAAGCCGCACCGCGAGGTCATTTCATTTCCAAAGTGTCCGCCTACGATCCGGATATAATGGACTCACTGCGGTTTGCCATTATAGGCCAGAGTGATCACCATGGAACTGCCTTTGAAATTGATGAGAAATCAGGTTTGTCACGTTCCAAACATATTTTCTCTCTTCCACAAGATCGGTCTCTATAGTAGTTTTGTGATCTTTTTTGCAGAGTTATGTAATGTACCATTTTTTTGTCTATGAAAGAAACTTTACTGAAGACCAGTAAAAAGTAACTTTTTCCAACATAATGAAAAGACTTTGTCCTTTCTTGACTTTTTGGCCTACAAGTTTGTCGTGGGTTTAGAAAAAACTTTGTAGCAGTCATATTATGTAAACGCTAGAATCTATTAGGGAGTTATTTTCTCTCTTTGATGCAGTGGTATGATTTGTCAAATACTATATAGACAGTGATTTTGCTCTGTAATCGGTCTGCGTGGAAATACTTTTTCATATTAATAAAAAAGGCTAATTAATCTATAATATGTCTTGTGCTTTCCAGGTGTAGTAACACTCTCTCAACCGAGTGTTCTTCTTGCTGAGCTCAACTACGAATTAAACGTATCTGTGACGGATGGCGTCTTTACGTCATTCTCGAGAGTGCATGTAAGCGTATTTTAAATTTTACTGAGCATTTAAAATTCAATTTGCAGCATGAATGATGCATAATTTTTTTGGGAGTCGATTATTATTCTACACATATTACTTCTTGCATTCAACTCCATAACTCAAAATAATTTCCCAGCTACGATTTGATTTTAAATTTTTTTGATTTTTTAATACAAATTGAATCGTGACAATATTTGTGTATGGCTAAATTTATATTATAGACTAATTTAGATCGAAATTTCGTTATATAGAAAAGAAAAATAATTAAAATTAATTTTCATCTGTTGTCCTACCTAATTCTATCCAGATTGAAGTGGAGCCAAGAAACCATCACGCTCCCACGTTTTCATCTCTCATTTACGAAGTGGGTTGTGCAGAAAATTCTGCAGACGGAACACTAATCGCTACACTGACAGCGTCAGATCCAGATCGCTCAATATTTGGCAAGATTCGCTACTCTATTGCCGATACTGACGAGCCAGACTTGTTCAAGATCGACGAGAACACGGGGGAAGTGAGACTCTCGTCCTCACCCGACGTGTCTTTGGATCGTGAAGTGAAAGCGAGTCACACAGTGGATGTACTTGCTGAGGATGGAGGCGGATGGTTGGGCTATACCAAGCTTGTTGTTAAAGTCATCGATGTTAATGAATGTAAATTGTCCGAATGTTTTAACTCCTCTAGATAATCCGAATAATTGTGCACATTTTTTTTTCGTTCATGGTTTTAATCAAATTCATTGGACATGTTTATCTAGATGCCCCTCAGTTTCCAGTTAGTGAATATCGCGTTACAGTTCCTGCTGACCGGGTCCGCTCTAAAACCCCGATCTTACAGGTAGCTTATTAACTTTTGTTAGTCTGCCGTGGTTTTTAAGTTTGGCGATTCTAAATAAGTTTATCATTTTCTCTTCCTTGTTTTTCTTCCCAAACTAAAGGTTGTGGCAGTAGACGCGGACACAGAATTCGGAATCCGCTACTCAATAGTGGACCTACCCTCTGCCAACTCCTCTATCAAGCGGGACTCTAGCTTCTTTGAAATCAATCCAGATTCTGGAGAAGTTAGACTTCGAATGAGTGACGAGGACGTGCTCAAGTTTACAAAAGACAAGGAACGCGTTGATTTGCAATTTTGGGCGGGTGCCACGGACGAAGGAGGACTCCATTCTTATGTCCCGGTCACAGTGGTTCTCCTGCCGGAAGGGGAGCCAAGTCCAGAAATTCATCCGCAAAACGCTACTTTTTTTGTGAAGGAAGATGCTCCCATCGGATCTGTCATCACGACTTTACGGGTGACCAACATTGGAGAACCGAGGTTCCGGGTTGTTAGCTCGAATGATGAGATATTCCAAGTCGACCATCAAGGGAATCTACTCATCAAGGCAAGGCTGGATCAAGAGGATGAGGATAAACACACTGTAAGCAAGAAAAATAACTTAAATTACATCATATCACTGATAATATACTTGGCAATTCTACTGTATTCCATGCAGAGAAAGCTATGATTTCTCTTCAAGTTTTTAAATTCAAACTCAAACCACAAGCACATAATCATGAGACTTTCATACTTTGGACATGTAACTTGCAATGCAACATGACCGGCTAAAAACAATTTGATTCAAGTCAGTTTGCTTGGCTTGAGCCTACAAGTGAAAAAAGTATGGAGTACAGGCTCGTGCATATTTGTATTTCTTCCTCCTTTTTTTTGGCGTATGGGTCCAGCTGCGGCAATTTATTTTTATGGAACATTAAGCCAAAACTACCGAAAAAATTGGTAGATGTATTTTTGTAGTAGTAGATGACCATCTAGTCCAGTCCCCTTTCACAGTTCGAGAATATTTTGAAAGGAAAGTGTAAAGCATGTATGTTTTCTTTGTGATCATGGACTAGCGTATGTTAACAGGCAAGTTTGTTTTTCCACTTTCCCGCAGGAGAAAGTCGCCAAGCTAAAGTTTATTTTCACAGCAGAAACGTAGTCAAGTCTCGTCCACTACACTAAACTTTTTTGTTTACTTTAGTCCTATCTATGAAAAAACTTGAAAGTCTGAACGCAGCCAACTCACTACTGTGAAGTATTTTTGGATTTGGATCGTAATTATGTAGATAGGCACAGTAGAATGTTTATCCTCAAGTTGTCTTCAATGCACTAGAAAACCTAACTTAATGCATTGAAATTTCTCTCTGCATGTCACCATATTTGTTCCACGACATGATGATGTGATGGTTATGATCACAGTTACTTTGCTGCAAAGAAAGAATCCAATTAGATGATGCAGCTTGGCAAGAATGTAGGTATAGATAAAAATGTTTGTCCCATAACTGCAAACACTTTATCTACTTTATACTTTTCAGGCTCATTAAGAGCCAAGTAATGATCTAATTTTTACTGAAACTTTTCTACAAAACGCGGGGTGCAGCTTGCATTTTTCTTCACCACCGGAAAAAATTAATGATGGTAAATCAGCAGGATATACTAAACTACCGAAAAACTTGGTCACTATGCAAGAAGGCACTACTAATGTTACTACATACATGTCAGTCAGCAGTTACGCCAAAATTAAACTAGTCTGTACTGCACCAACATTATCGTCATAATTACTGCTTCCTAGGCTATTCTCAAACTCAAAGGCATATCATCCCTACCTAAAAAGTAATGAGATTTTTCACATTTTTGATGTAGGACTCTACATTTACTTATAGGCAATCTGGAAAGGAAAGTCATTTTGAGCCTTTTCTCTTACAAACATTTTGTCCTCCCTTTTAAAAAGCTTTTAAAAAGCATGCTTTGTTATTATTTGCGTTTTGATAGTTGTTATAACGTGTGCGTATCTGGGAAAGCATAAAACCTATGCACATAGAGAGATTTGTTTTATAGTTTCAAAACACGTTTGCAAGGATGGGTAGATCTGTAGGATTTAGGGTAGTGGAAGGAAAGGAAGAAGATGGAGTGAACAACATGTGCTCTATAATGTGCTCATTAATCTTATATTTTTGTTGGATGCAAACTCACTTTCTCTATTTTTCTTCCTTTTCAGGTGGTAATTTGGGCTGAGAGTGGAGACGGAATGAGTGTGGCCACATCTCAAGTTACGGTTCGTGTCTTCCAGGTATGCAAATAATATGTTTTGCCTTTGTAACTAACAAATGCAAAAGTCTACACGACAAAAAGTTTCAGAGATTACTTTATGTGTATTTTAAATGTTGCATTCATTAGCTGCTTTTTTCATTAAAACAATATATAAGGCTTTATTTTTGTTTTTCTTCTCTGTTCTTTTGTCTTAATTATACTCGTTCTCGTATGAAACTACCATGTATGCGCAGAAATGAGATAATGTTTATTTTTCAGACATGTTCCGCTGCATTAATTGTTTCATAAACTGTTACGTAGGGAAAGTTTAGATTTCCTTATACCTGTATAAATTAGGATACACGTCTTATAATCTAAGAAGCTTCTTGGTGCAAATGCAGTTAGAAAATTTAGAGAATGAATATTTAGCAATTTTCTTCACAACAGCAAAAACTTTCTCCACTTGCTTTCTCCTGTGATTAAATGAACTGTAGTCCAAACTGGGCCACCGAATACCGCAACTGCGAGGAGGAAAACCACTTCCGCATTTTTGTGAATAAATAGAGATGTGGAATTTGGACCATTGACCTGTACAAATGTAAGGATTAAAAGTGTAGACAAACGTCGGGATTAAATTAGATACACTGTTTGTTGCTGGCCGACGAACCAGACACATCTAGGTCATCTGGGTAAAAATAATAAACTTTAAAGAAGAAACGCGTGACGATGAATTTAGAGCCCTAAAATAGGTATCCAGAGAAAGTTTTTTAAACCAACTTGTAACAAATAAAATGTAAATTGTACAGATGACAAAGATCATGCTGATGCGGTTCGTAGTTAGATAATTGGTTGGCAGTCACTTTTGACATTTGCACAGTTCAATAATGCTTTGAATGCCTCCATGGGTAGTTGTTTCATACCATCTTTTTTGAACGCTTTTAACCTTTGATTGTTTTAAAATAAACACTATTTTACATGTTTAACAAAATGTAAAACTATAACAACTGGGTTTGCCCTGTTCCATATCCTGTACAATAGATAGCATTACTATATGTGGGCTTCCTTTTTTTCTTTACAGTTGTCTGGAAGAAAGCATCCTCCTGTATTCCAGTCATCAGAGTACAAGATCAAAGTAGCTGAAGATTTCCCAGAAGGATCCCTCCTTTTTACAGGTAATGTCCGCTCGCTGCTCTTTGCACCATTAGAAAAATAAATACAATGTGCATCTAATTTTTATAATGTATACTTTTCCTAAAGTATATACATACACTTAACTGAGCGTATTGTAAAATGCATTACTTGAAAAGTTTCATTTTTACGATGTACTCGCATCTTCTGCAATACTCTCAAATCCGGATCTTACAGCTACTGAAAAACTGCATCATCATATCAAAGTACAATATTATTTTGTTCTCCTGAATGTTCGAGTTACGTTTCCAATGAATAAATTATTAGCAGGCTAAATGATACACAATGTTTACACGGAGCTTATCAGCCAACGGCAGTCAAGTTTCTACCATTCAAATTATGAGGCTGCTTTTCGCTTGTATTCAATTTTACAGACAGTTGAAGCTTTCTCTCCACATCATCATGTAGTCAAGGTTTTCATGCAACAAAAACTTTCTCTTAAACAATTCAGTAAAAATATGTATATAAAGTTGTGTAAGTGTAACTCAATATTTTTTACAAGCTCCCCTCATTCTCTAGTAGTACGGATGAAAATGATAATAGAAATTGAAATGACATGAAATTACAGTCTGCCGACTCAGCATCACATTGAGTGTTCATTGAATCCTTGAGCTTACGCATTTTGCTGTTATTTTATACCAAAACGGTATGAAATGGGGTAATATGATCGCATACTGAAATAAATAATATTGATGAGCAGACAAAATCCAGCCTGTCAGTAGAATTCAACTTTTTGATGTGAAAAAACGAGTAAAAAGTTGATTGTTTTTTATGCTAGATGTAGAATAAATCGTCAAAAATTCTCTTTACCATTCAAAGAACGCGTTTGTTTCAACAAACTGATATCTGCCATGCACGATGTTAGTATTCACCCAGTTAGAAGAAACTTTTAATGCTGCGTTTATGATGGTTCTGTGAAATATGTATTTATTGTATGGATGAATATTTTTACAGTGCGTGCGATTGACACCGACAAGAGCAACAACATCAAGGAGAAGTATTCTTTGGCCACAACAGGTAACAATGCAAATGATGCAAGCACGATGCATCATTTCTCTGTTAATCAAGATAATGGGTGGATAACGCTGGTCAACAAGTTGGACTATGAGGTATACATTTATGATTGTTCTTATAGATTTAATCATGTCCTTTTAGTTCTCTAGGTTTTTGAAAGTGCTGTGAATGAAAGTGTCTAAACTCGTATTGTCTTAATTGTATTTTCAGCGACAAACAGAGCACGTCCTCCACGTGGTAGCCGCAGACAGCGAGAAGCCGTTTTTGGTCTCCACTGCGACAGTGATTATCCAAGTACTCAATGTTCCCGACTGCCCGGTGGCGTTTGACACGAGTCATTACTTCTCGTCAGGTTTGCCAGTCTTATAATTTGTTTTAGTTTAAATTGAATAATAATGCGCACAAGGATGCGAGTGGAGCTCAGAATAGCTTCCAATTTTACAACATAAACAAAATGTTAGGCATTGTAGTGAAAGCATTTATGCCCTTTTCCAAGCAGATATTATAGGAGTTTGTTGGAAGCAGAGTTATCCCTTTGGCGGAAAAGATACGTTGTTTGGCTCTGAATAGACTAGGTATCTTATGTGCGAAATAAAGTGGTATGCATACCGCAGAGCATATTATTCCACGTCTGGACAAAAATAATGGGATTGTGTACAGAGTTGGGGCCAATGACACTTTCCCCTGCAACAACGCTACAGAGCCTAAAAGTACTACTGCAGTGCAAATTTGAGTCCTCTCACTTTACATTTTACATTCATTATGCATAATTTGTAGTAAGTTTACAAGCTCGTAGGGATATCAATCAAGTGAAAAGTCTAGAGTATACCGGAAGGCATAAGGGAAAGTCAAGTCATTATGCGAGTACGTCTTTTCGTATTTTCCTATTTACTTCTCTAATGCCTGCAAGTCGCACAAGCTGTGTGAGTACTTAGAATTTAGAAGTTATCCCTTTGAATTTGGCCCGTACACAGAGCGTAATATGACCCCTGGGAATATCAGTGGAAGGAAATTTCATAGTTTAGTTTGTGCAGTTTGTGTATTCTGTCTCCTTTTTACCAAGTAAGTACACCATATTATGTGTTATGAATGTATCATCATAAAGCTGAAAAAATCCTTGCGATTATATCCTTTTTTAAAGAAAAAAACCATTCGAATTGTTTGGGTGTTTTACGTGTGTCTAAATAAAAGCATGCAATGTGAATATGAACCAGACAATGCTATTTTTCGACAAACCCAGTCTTCAAAAAAACAATTAAAAGAGGAGGAAACCCAGACGCTAAAATTGACTACTGATTATACCTACCTCATCTTGCAATTGTAAAATTGCTAATGTTGTAACATAAAGTATACACCTTCTGTAAAATTAAGAGAACCCAGCAAGTTAGTATGTCATAGTCAAGTTAACTGTAAAGAAAAATCTAATTGTGGTTCCCAGAAAAAAGTAAATTTAATAGTCAGAGATGTTGGAACTTGTTTTTTGTACATTTGTGAAAATTTTGCATTCGTCAGCATCAATGTTTCAATCTTTTCTAATAAATTACATACCTATATGGAGTTTATTTTTGCATTCCCGGATTGAACTTTTAAAACCTCCATTGAATGAAATCTAACATTAAACGTCTTTATGAGCAAATCCAACAGCTAGCAAGTCTGTAAGCACAAATCTCAATAATTCGACTTTCAATGTATGTCGTGAATGCAATAATATGCAGTCAAACATTCCTCTAGAAGTATGTTTCCGTTATTGCAGAAGCAAGTCAAGAAGTTTCGAACTCGTTTCATAAACTTGTCAATTTTACGATGTACCCGTTATCGATATTTTGAAGGAACTCCATTTACTTGCAGAAACAAACTCATTAGCGAAAGTTTTTATCTGTCGAGTGCACAATTTCAAGTTTCTAATCTTGGGTAAATACAAGTTTAAAAGCATAATAATTTTTGTGTAAAAACATTTTTTCGCAATTTGCTCTGCTTGGGAGTTGTATATGCAGGGAAAAGTATGAATCTTAAATCGTTGAAGGTAATGAATGGCACGGCAAACTGAAAACATGGAGGATTGGCATTGGTGATTACCACCTTTTGTACCCAAATTTGTTCATTCGTGAAAAGAATTTTGCAGCAAACACTTGACATGTTTGTTGCAGATTTTTTTGGCTTTCTTCTGAAAGTCGCACAGTAGTAAAAACATGGGAAAGTTTTTGTCACTTACAGAACTTCAATATTTTTGGTTGGAATTTTATGTGCAATATTGTCATCCATGTCATTCTAACGATTTTTATTTGACTTTTTTACAGTACGAGAAGATGTGCCAGAAGGGACGATCGTGGCGACCGTGTTTGCAACGGATCAGGATGTCAGCAAATCCGGTGGAATTGTGACATCCACGAGAAGTGGCTCCTCGTCGGCGTCGGGAAGTGGCGGCAGTTCTTCCACTACCGTTACCGATACCATCATCTCCGACTCGATAACTTCCAACTATTTGGCCTACTTCATCGTTGATGGGAATGAAAAGGGACATTTCAAAGTAAGTAAATCATGTTTACTCCCAGATATTATAATGTAAAGACGAGAACGGTTTGTGTGTCTGTTGTGAAGTGAGAATACTGCAAAAAGAGAAAGGGAAAAATTGAGTAAAGAATCTGCTAGAAAATGCATAAAAGTAATAAAGAATCGTGGAAATGGAGTGTTGCGATTGTTAGAATGATGATTACGTTTTTAAGGTTATGAATGTAGTGGTGTAACTCTTTAGATAGACCTGCTGCCAAAATTTATTATCGTCATACTTTCGTTCTTCATTGTTCTAGCGTCTAGCCCACTCTGCTTCAGTTATATTTCAGTTGTAATACTAATCATGCTAATGTGTGCTGTCGGCTTTTTTTCTACTCTATTCTTTTCATCTGTGTAGAAATAAAAATAGACTTTTTTGTTTTAAAACGGTAAATTTTGCTGCTTTCATGGTATGGAATATTTCAGTCTCTTTAGATAAACTAATGCGTAACATGTCTTATTCTGTTAGGATTTCTATAACAGAGAATGGATGTGAAAATCTTAAATGGGGCACTGTGAAACTCCATTTTCCAATGAAGTTTGTTAAAAAATGAAGTACGCAATTGAATAGAAAACTATAGCATTATATGCAATGTGTATTATGTTATGGTTGATGATAAAGGGTGAAAAATATGGTTACAAGTAACATGGCAAGGTTTAAAGAGCAGCCGTAATAAAATGACACATGGAGTAGCTGATAGCGCTTTGCTGTTAATATAATACCTTGTTTCCATAATTCACTTTGGTGTAGCACCAACACGATTGACGTTTCGAATCACAAAACTTGCTTGCGTGCGTGATAGAAGAAGTAATTATAAGCTGCAAAATAGCAGAATAACAATACTGATTAATGGTCAATAGTGATTGATTGATTTTGAAAGTCTGCTAGCAGTTATGAGTAATACGAAAAGCATCTACTAAGAATTTAAAAACCAATCATCTACTAGTTGTTCCAAAGCACATACTACCGTACAATTAATGTAAAAATTTTCTTTACTTGGTTTTCTACTTTCTTCTCCCTTCTTTTTCTCCATGTATTTACGTTACGAAGTATATGACCAGTTTGTATGGTTTGTAATATGGAGCACTTTTTATATAAAGTTCGATCATGCCTTATTTTGCTTTCCTGTCTAATTTTTGCAGATGAATGACCGGGGAGAGATAAGTGTGTGGCGTCGCTTGGATTATGAGCAGGACCAAAAATTTTTACTGCGGATTGTTGCAACAGATGGACTGCACACAGACTACGCTAACGTTACCATCACCATTTTGGATGTTAACGGTAAAAGTTCATGGGATCCCAAGTCGAATTGGATCGCCCTTTGCATAATAATTGAATTCGTAACGCTAATATTTTTTTCTTTCAAATTTTTATAGATAACTCACCAATCTGTCCAACACCGGAGTACGAGATTGAGATATCTGAAGGTGCTCCAATTGGCACTTATGTTATCAGCGTAGAAGCATCCGATCCTGACTTGAGTAAGTAAAATGCAATCTCTTAATGGTCGTTATAAAACCATAAAGATATCCATCTTTCCACATTTCGCATTCAAACCACCTTCCCCACTTTATCTTATTTTCTTGGCCACTCATGATTTTGTATTTTGCTCGTATTGCAAACAGTCACGCAAACGTAGCATACTGTCAGGTTTTTCTCCCAAGTGTTTACTCAAGTTTTTGAAGGAGGTAGCGCTGGATGCATACCAATAAAGTGTGTGAATACATTTCTAAATTGCATTTTAAACGGGAGCCCTATCAGTCCATCTTCTACTGTTCTACTTTTCATGACGCAATCTAGCTCCCTCCAGACAGAGAGAAGATGTGATGCAGTTTGCATACTAAAATTTTCCACATTTATGGTCAGCATTAAAAGATGATTTTTCTTGGCTTTGTAGGTGCAATGTCTCCCAGCTTTTCTCTCTCTGGCCCAGGCTCTGTGGACTTTCACGTGAACAGTGAGACTGGTGTGATAACAACAAAAGAGAAATTGGACCGAGAGGACAAGTCAGAATTTTACAACTTGGTAGCGTACGCGGAAGACAGGGAATCTGGGGAAGCTTGTCGTGTAGACATTCGGATCCGAATTCTTGATGAAAATGACCACGCACCAAAGTTTACAGAGAGAGCACAATACGTTGTCAGCGTGAAGGAGGACGCTCC
>JAQIXX010003876.1:0-18023 GCA_034700605.1 Willowsia nigromaculata
TTACTATTACTTCAAAGACAGTATCAAACACTTGGAAACCTTTGAGCAGAGTTACCTGTCAGCAGAGAAGAAAAGCATTAATATGTGAAGCGCGTTGCTCCGTTGTAACAAGAACATAAAAAATTTTTTGTTCGGCATTTTTAATGGAATTGTTTGTTGGTGAATGTCGAGCGCAGTTTCTCTTAATTTTGAACATCATTTTCTACATTCTATTCTTCATTGATTTACGCAACTGGGCCCAACATATATAGATCAACTTTAAAATAAGCAGCCTTTCTGTTCTATTATTAGATATGTATTCAGAAGTGCGGAAAGCTTTCTCATTGTTCACGAAGACGAATAAAAATCATCAAAAATCTTTGATACCAGGGGGGTTTATTATCGGGATGGAATGGTCATGATATGATAAAATAAATAAATAAAATGTCCCAGCAGCACGGTTGGGAGAGGCAAAGTAAAGCAGCGTAGTAGATATGGCTTCATTACAACAATAGGACAGTAGACACCATAAAGAGAATGCAAAATATTCGTGAGAGAAACTAAGAAAAATTTGATATCCACTCTGCGTAGTTTACCTATATACGGATTTTCGTTGTTTGCTCCTTTTTAATATTTCAACCCTGATGTGTACTGGCAATAGTGATTTTAAAAGAAATTTTTTTAGACATTTCAAAGATTCTGATATACGTCCTTATCATCATGTTTATTGTTATGCATGCAGCTGTAAAAAGATGAAAAGGACCCAATCTACATTTGTAGGTTGCAGTTGTAATGAAGCCACGTAGAAACTGAAATAACGAAGAAAAACTGCATTTAACCCTGTCTTCGTGTTTTGCAAGACGATCAACCTTCTTCGTACATCTGTTTGGGACTGGCTTGGTGTTTTAACTGAACCACGTGCAAGCAGCGTACATACTTTTATTGGCATCACCTTCACTGGAAAATATAAGCACATTTTTTGCAAAACATATGGACTAACGAGTAGCAGCATGACACGCCAAATCTATAGTGCCATCCATCCAAATTATGCCATCATAGTTGTATATGTTGATGAACCCTGCAATAAGCGTACAAGCACAAGTAAACTTGTTTCATATTTTGCTTAAGACGAAATGTTAAGCTATGCTACTTTCGTACTTTTTGTAAGGTGTATTTTATTTCATGTACATTTATAAAGTTAAGTATGTACAAGGTACGTAACGATATATGCGAGTAATTAACTTGACTGCTAAGTTGGCACATGTACATGATTTTTGTCGCGCGTCAAATAATGAAGATTCCTTGACTAAAGTAAATATTATTTTTTAGGAACAAAAACCTTCGTGGTGGGTGGGTGAAATAATGAAGCGTTTTATGAATTCGTGACTACACTACTGGATGATATTGGTAATGGTTATACACATGTGATGAGCTTTTATTTTAAAAGTTTATTAGTTTTAAAGCGTTTATTTTGCTTCAAGTAATGAAATGTTTAATTTAAGTCGTTTACGGGAAACTAGAAACCTTCACAATGAAACTGCTTGTAGGTCACACAAAGAACACTTTCTGTATGATATCATGCCAGGAAGTCAAGCCTTATTATGTTGTTAAATTGACGGGGTATTATTAGATATCATTAGATTTCATTGAACTGCTTCGTAATATAATCTAGCTTAGAACGAAGGAACACACGAATATCGCTCATTGTCATATTGTATACGTAGTCATTTCATTACTATCCAAAACAATTTAATTTTTAGGAAACTAAAAGTACGAAGAAATAAAAAAACAAACACTGAGAAACCCGTAAATTTGAAACTGAGCTGGAAGCTCTTTCATACTCAGCATATTATTTGTATCCCCTTGACTGAATAAATATTTCGGTGCTCTGAAACCTATTGTATACACAATCGCAAGAGATCGCAACAAATTTTCTATTATATCTAATCATATTCAACATACCCTTTTCAATTCCAGACAATACAATAAAGTCTACTTGCATTATGATGATATATTGCAAAGCTCATCAAACTTGCACACATGTGATGAATGCCGAGCCACTTTTGCACAAGAAAGAAGGGTAGGAAGCACAGGGGAAACAAGATCCATTTCCGTCCTTTCTCCGTGGAACAAAAGCATTTTGTGGAATAAAATTAAAAAAAAACCCGTACAGTAGCACATGGAAAATGTTAGAAAGAAGAATATAATAAAGCGATATGAAAGCACAAGTAAACTCTCCCTCCATAAATGTTGCGCATCTCTTAACAAGCTCAACGAAATACAACACATGCCACACACGGCCACATTCCCACCGTACTCGTACCCTTTCTGAGTTATAGAGAAACCAAAGGGAAGGTAATATCATCACGCATCCGCTGCAGCTGGGGAAAGATAAAGCTCTTTTCACTCTCGTTCCGTCTCCTCGATTTTTGTGTTGCCTTTTTTCAGAAAGAATAATGTAGAAAGCCATTAGGGGCTCCCAGTGAGAAGGCAGCTGGTGATGCATATTTTATGAAAAGGCCAACCCATTCGGAGTTCTGGAACCGTCCTGCTGTTGTATTCTTGTAAAAGAGATTGAGAAAACATACTCAACATTTCCTAAAGCTCAAAAACTGCGGCCGTGAGTCGGAGCAAAAGGGTTTTGAAACTGTTGCCGATTTCTCCCGTATAAGTCAACTTTGGAACCTGAGATTTTGGATTTAGGGATACTTTGGTGATACCCACCCTATCGGGCATATTTTGATATTTTGACACTATGATAAAAAGATTTTAATTGTCTTTTAGAGTATTTATGTTATTGGGTGTTATTAGGAAATCACAACACCCTATCAAAGACTTATTTTCTTCTACTTACCCAGTGTATATTTTGTTATGATAGCTCTCGTTTCAAAATTGCTATTCCCGTATGCCTAATTAACGGTTTTCTTCGTTAAGTTATTGGAAGTCAAGCTTCATGCTGTGAATTTGAAGGACTTCGATATGCGTATTTTAATGTTTTCATATAACCAACAAAGTTATGACACGTGTAGTTCTGCCCAAAGTATGCTTTGGGACTGTTGACTGAAACGTAATCAATGCATTATTATATTCGGAATTTCGTCAATTATCATTTATTGCTTTACAAAATATCTTTTAACCTTGACAAAATCTCTCTCCAAATTACCTTAAACTTAAATATAGTCAACAAATTCTAAGTATACATACAACTGTGAAAACTTATAATATTAAAGTATATTTTATTGCAAGCGTATTCCAGAAAATGGTGTAAAAGCCGTGTACACCCCTTCAATACCATCTTTTCCACAAAATTGGAAAGTATTTTCAGTCATTAAGCCATCATAAACTATATTACACTCTAAGACAACCTTATATTACCACAGTCCCTTTCTTATGAGTTGGTTTTTCTTCTTTGTTTTGTGGTTAGAAAACATTAAAGCTGAAGCAATTGACTCGTCCAAATAAACGTTTTTCCACATTTCGTAATCTACTCTTCGCAAAACTCATGTAGTTCCCAATAACCAACTAGTTTATACCAACACACTTCTTCGCAAAATATTCTAGTGATCATTAGACCATTGTAATAATAACTTTTACTTATTACCACAAAAACCACTACAGATGGATGACACTGAGGTGATTACATATGCACATTACTCATTAGCTCAACTCGTCGAAGTAATAATATCCTTAGCTTCTTTAAACAACTACAAGCTTGTTGGTAATACATTATTAAGGATCTATGTTAATCACAGTTTAAAAGTTCATAAAAGTCAGTTATTTAACATTTATTTGAGATTTGGGATGCTTGATAAGTTTGTAATCGTGCGGGTTTAGGACAAAATTCAAATGTATTATTTCTATGTGTATTATAGACGTATGCAAGTCAAAATTTATCATTCTCATAGCTTGTTATGTTCAACATTTAAGCTAAATTAAATTAACCCAACCATCCAAAGCGTATATGCACAGCAAAATGTACAACCGTAAAAAAGATTTAGAGAATTCTTCCAGTATATTTTTAAAAATTTGCATTCTTGTATCTACGGATATATACATCTAAAAATATTTGAAGACAGTTTACTGATATATTGTCAGGAGATCACTGAATGCGGATGGGTCGACAGGTGTTGTGGCATTTGTATTGGATCCACTTGATTCTAGGTACGAAAACATTTCCATTGGATCTATTCCAGCAAACTCTGCCAGTAGCTGTAAAATTTACACGAATTTTGTTTGCATTTTACTGTTTTGTATTTTTAAATCATTATTTTAAATTAGGGTTTCTTACGTTCCCAGAATCGTCCCCTTCAACATTTATCCCAGCTTCAGGATGAAAATTTAGGTCTGACGTGATGTCGGATGTTGTATTTGGCATAGTATCACTTTTATATCCTCTGCAAGCGATTCCTAAATTGTCAACACTCGGAGGTCCACCTGCCAGAGTCAAAGCAAGTGTTCCAGATGTACTCGGGACTTCGCTGGAGGAGGAGGACATCGACCCAGTTTGAGACGCCTGTGCTTGATTTTGTAGAATGAGTGAATTTTGTAGTCCACGACCTTCTGTTGAGAAGGCTCCAATCATTGAACCATTATTTAGGTTGTTACCAGTACCGTTGTACTCAATACTTGGACATATATTACTGTTAGCTCCACAAAGTAATTCATTTACTGTTTTCTCTAACGAGTTAAGGGTATCAATAGAATTTACACAGTCCGCAAGTTGGCTGTTTCCATGACAGTTTAACAAAGAATATGAGGGAAAACTGTTCATATTTTGGGCAAATGGAATCATCGCAGCGCCTGATGAATCTCGCGAGCCACCACCAGACGGCATGCGCAAGTTTTCAGAACTCGTAGAGTTTATATTCTTGCATGTTTTCGTTTCAACGCATTCAACCTAAGGAAATCAAGTTTTAAATACACATTTGAAAATTCTAAATAAGTCGAACTCCAACAAAACATATTATCATATTAAAGAAGTGTGACATACCTTCTTGATTGGCTTCCAGTTGGCCAATGAGTCCATCATAATCTCATCACCATCACCAGAGCCTAACACTTGTAAAATACTACAAATATACTGATCCACCTCAAGCCCTCCGAGCTGAGCAATCTTGCTGTAATTCAAAGCATAAATTTTTACGTACTTCTTCATCTCTTGTCTACACATCTTTTTTAATTTCCAACAAATGATTTATCAGTTATTGTAGAGAGAGAGATAGAAAGAGTGAGAACGAAGAGAGAAAGAGAATGGTTTACTTGCAAACGGGACATCTCCATTCTACTCTTTCACGATTGAGTTTGATATATGAGTCGAGATCGAAGCACTGGATGTGTTTGCAGTCATTTCCCCTTGCTGGCAATGACATCTTCTTGTGCGTTACGGGACACTTGAGTGACACCTGAAATAAACATTAAATGAATTTAATTAACTATTTGTCTAAGCACTACTGACGAGTGAAAGTACTGAAACATACATACATACGCCAGTGAAAAGTAAGAGGAAAATTGAAAAATGTCTCCTAAACATTTTCATATGATTATTTTGCCTTTATATTTACTTTCCTCGGTAAATATTTAGAAATCCCAAATGAATTATTTTTCCCACATATATTGAAACTTTTTTTTGCATTCTGTATCAAACCAAACGTGGACAACACATCTTTCGCTACTCTCGTTCAATACTTTCAACTCCACTGTGACTCAATGTCAACCAAAATGCAACAAAATGCAACAAAATGACATTCTACTCCCTACAAAAACTTGGAATGGAGTTATATAGACTTAAATACAAATTGGTACATACAATACATATGGTAAAAAGTGGCAATTCAATTATATTTATATTTCTATCCACGTAGACAGAAGATAGTGACAAGCGAAAAAGCATTCAGCGTCTCAGTTTGAAGTTTACATTGGATATCACTTAACCCGTAGAACCCTGGCTAAATTAAAAAACATCATAATTGCGTAAACGTACGTATTTATATGAATGACAAGGTAGTAGTGACATAGGAAAATTCTGTAGGAATTGTATTTCTGTGTGGAAAATAAAAGACAGGACATGTATAATGCCGAGTTCTTAGAGGCAATCCATGTACAAGTTGAATGAAAAAAGAATACGTTTTCCTGGAGTAAGTATGCAAATCTTTACATATACAATGCACAAGGAAAGCCTTGCAACTAAGCCTAAAAATATACCAATATTCACTGAAATGTTTTACCTTGATGGCCGTTTGTTCAAGTCCGTCGCCATAAGCGTTGCTCAATCCATTCGCCATTATCGCAGAACTCATGAAAAGTTTCCCCTTGATTTTTGAGATACAGTGATCAATCGGAAGAAGTCGTTTTCGAAGCAGTCCTTCTACAACAGATCTGACACTCGGACGGCGAACCAGTTCAATAACAAATAAATGAAACTTTATTTCAAAGATAGAATATATTTCGTCCAATTTACCGAGTTTATCATGAATAAACATTTGTAATTTATTTTGACTTACACAGCAACAGGCTGCCACTGTGATTTGTAGCGTGTTGCGACCAGACGTTGAGACGTCTTTTAAGTACAAAGGTTTATGAGAAGCCTTATTTTCGCCACGATCAATGTTAAGAGGGATCGCATTTACGGAAACTTGAACACTGTCAGGCCAATTCGTGTTCATTTGGCGATCTTTGTGATGAAAACATTTTAATTGTAGCTCTACGTCAGGCCTATAGCAGGTATTTTTATTTTCGTATTACATAGTTTTTGCTAGATTTGTTAGTATCTTACTAGAATGAGAGCAACTTTAGAACGAAAACTGACAGTCAGGTAAAACTTTAGCAAGGTCAACGTGCTCTACAAAACTATGAGATTAAATTAGTACTTACCGCGACACGAGAGTTTCATGAACAATTGGCTTTAGTCGGAAGACATGATTGCTTACAGCGAGGTTATGTTCTAATCTAAACGGTGCGAGGATTGTCCCGTCCTTCACCGGCAATGTAAGTCTTACTTCGTCATCTACAGGTATACAAAGTAAGATACCAATAAAACATGATACCAAGATACCTTATGAATAGAATGAGTGCTGGACCCAAAGGATATTACCAAGAGGCAAGCACGCAGAATTAGAGACATCGCTGTTTTCCTCATTCGGACTAATGAACGGCGGATTCAACGAAACCCGCTGTGGCGGATTCTCTGGCGTATGACTGTAATAATACGAATGCGAGGCCTCATTCCTCCCACTTCTGTAAGTATCACTACAATTTGACGATGTTGCTGGCGCCATTCCCGGACCTGGACAAGGACCCGATTGGTAAGGTTGGATATAAGGAGCATTTTGTCGTGGAGAGTGATATGAAGCATGATGATGAGGGGTAGAATGCACATGTGTACCATCTCCATTATTATTGCCATTGCCTCCAAACGAGTGAACATTCATGTTGTCGTGGTTAGCAGTTACGTACCCCGTTCTCATATAATCTTGACGCGTGTATGGACTCTCATGCTGAAAATACAATGGGGTTAAGAACGAAATAAAGTAATAACATGGGATTAAAAATTTTACTACGAAAACCAGACTAACCACAAGGAATATTTGTACTGTCTTACAGGTGTACATGTGCCTCCATTGCATGGAGCACCCATTAATCCGTTTCCTATCATGGGGTTTGGACTAAATCTAATAGGAGGCGGCGTATAACCAGGTTTCAAACATTGACTTTGTGAGAGCTTATGACCTTGACCAAGCCTGATATGTGCTACTGGCCTGGGATACTGTACACTGTTCTCTGGTTGACTATATCCCGTCCATGGCTGATTAAGATTAAAACTATAATCATGGATTTTCAAATTTCATTAACAAAAGTTCTCAAACTTGCATTATACCTGAGGGTGCATTTCTGAAGAACTCGTTTTAGTGCTATTGTTCATATTCGTCGTGGTAATGTGCTGACTTGAGTTATATCGCATTCCGTACTGGTTTGGCATTCGATTCATCTGGAGGAAGTAGGTTGGATTAATATTATTACATATCATTACAAAACGACTAGGGTCTACACGAGAACAACAAACCTGATTATCCTGACTTGTCTCTCGTCTCTCTTGAAGAGCTATGACACTAGCTGTTGTGTTTGCAGTATCTGTTAATGCTGCCATCGCTTTAGTACTTAAACTACTAGTACTATAACTACCATCCTGGTTGAATCCGCCTACACCACCTCCAGCATAACCGCCTCCTCCTCCACCCCCACCTTGACCTGGTCCAAACCTATACATCAATGCAAAAACAGATCTTGTAAGACGATCGGTAAAAAAACAAACATGGCAGGTAATTTGTGACCCTGCAAAATGCGGACTTCTCCCCGCGTTTTCAATTTTCTCTCCAAATCATGAGATCATGTACGGATTTCTGCGCACGGGAAAAATCATGCGTTTTTAAATAATTATTTTGAGGGCAAAATCATTGTAAACACATGCAAAAATATATGAAAGAACATGTTAGGTTCAATTAAATATATCTTGTAGATTTGTTTATGCAGCCTATATGTGGCAAGAATATTGGCCCTTTAGCTCAAAATATTAGGCAGCAGAATATCTATCTACATTTAAGAAATGTGATATGCGTTTCTCAGTACACAATTTCTTCATATTCTGCTATTTTGTATTTTAAGTTAAAATCCAAGGTTAATTTCTCATCGCCGGTTCACGGTTCAAATAATGTTGAAGAGAAGTTAATTTTAAAACATTGATTCATTTGAAAGACTTCAGAACCTTCATAGACGGTCTTGCAATCTCTATCAATAAGACATATGTCCAAATTAGTAATTCAATAGCAAAACACATTGTACAAAGGTGAAGTCAAATCACTATTCCCACACATGAATTGTCAAGAAAACTTTTTACTTATCAGTAGCTTATGCTGCACCATAAATCTGTGATATGCAGCTTAAAGTTTCTGTTCGTTAACGTGCGTATTTCTTCAGTATCTCAACGTTAATAAGCTTAAAACATTTGAAATTTTGTTACAAATTATTCACAAACATGTACTATGAATGAATGTATAGGCAAATAATGTAATTTACCGTATTTGCTCTAATAATTCCCCATCTCTAATAATTCCCTACCTTGACCAGCGTTTTTTGCTAATTCCCCACTATTCTAAAAATTCCCCACTACTCTAGTAATTCCTCACTATTCCAGTAAATCCCCACCCCATTTTAGTGAAGTGGGAAGTCATTTTAGTCACCGTGTGAACTTTGTGAGAGTATTCATTAGACTTATATGTAATCGTTTTTGTATTTAAAAGAGGGATTTGCTCGTGTCGGTGATTTAATGGGTATAAACAAACAAGTTTACTGCTCCCTTTTGTTATTTTGCTCTAAATGCGTGAGTATATTTGGCAAATTTCAAGTGAATAATTCGCAAGATTTCGCCACAATTTGGTATTTCTCGACTATTCTAATAATACCCCATCTCTAAAAATTTCCCACCCTGGACCACTGATTTTTTCTAATTCTCCAGGGGAATTATTAGAGCATTTACGGTACTTTAGAAGTATGGGCAAACCTAATACTTATTTCAAGTATTTTTTTTTGCAAAATCATGCTTTTCGTGGGTAATTAAATTGCACGCAGAATAATGTAAATTGAGTGCAGGCAAATGTCCGCATTTTGGGTGCACGAAATAGAATTTAAAATGCGCGCAGAATCATTGATTATGAGGGACGAAAAATATATTCTCAACAAACATTAGGCAACTAGGAATTTTAAAATAGTTCTTATCACGAATGACAATGACAATGAATGAAATCTTCATATTTTATGTGACATTTTTATGTAGATTCATTGATTTTGACAATCGACTGCAAACACGCCGAAAAGTGTTGAACCGTAAGCTATAACGCTTTAAGTTTTTTTCTTTTATTAACCCCCAACAACAGCACATGCATCATGTGCATGAATTCATAGCCCTAAATACTTATGAATTTGATAACACATTATCTATTTTGAGTGAGTCTTTGCTCTTAATAATAATAATATTGATGCATCTATGCAACTACCATAGAATAATTTTAAAATGTTTCTCTCACTTATTAAAACATAAGATATGATATCTTTTCTTGTTGAAACTCGCAACCGCAAAGACCTGTAAAATGACTATAATATGATGACACTATTTTTAGCTAAGCTTTACCTTTGAGGATAGGGGGACATATTAGGATTGTTGCCGTATGCTCCTGTCATGTATCCTAGAGGGCAATCTTCTCTTCCACCAGGCACCCATTGATTTCCACCTTGTGGACCCATACAACTGGTCCCAGTGCCCGGATAACTGAAATGTGGACCGCTCTGGGTTCCTCCAGAGCCCATTCCTCCCCACATCGTGGTGACGACTGACAACTGAGGATTTAACATTGTCTGATTCCCTGGTCCAGGGCCGCCCATACCATCTTTGCCAGGCACCCAGTCCGGGAAACAAGGAGTGCTGGAAAAGATTAATAAGTTTTTGTGGAATTTGTTTTTTCTTTTGTTTTGACCGCATCTTAATAAAACCACCACATACATGTTCCTCTTACTACCACTG
Source organism: Willowsia nigromaculata (assembly GCA_034700605.1). Taxonomy (NCBI): domain Eukaryota; kingdom Metazoa; phylum Arthropoda; class Collembola; order Entomobryomorpha; family Entomobryidae; genus Willowsia; species Willowsia nigromaculata. The sequence continues at coordinate 10,550 of JAQIXX010003876.1, forward strand.
TTACTTGAGGAGAATGCATGTCGTGCGTATTCTTGCATACTGCCGTTATTTTAGGTTTTCCGTTGACTACTTATAGGATATTACATGATCCACTCTTATGGTAGCAGCGAGTCACATAAATTTTCTTAGTGCTTATGTCTGTACCCCTACACAGTGCAACACCCTACATAGTACGTAGTCTAAAATATCTATCGAAATGAATTATACATGTTGCGATCTGAAACTTCAAAAAATTGCTCAAATAAGTATCAAATTATTAGTAAAAATTTTAAATCAGGTAAAAATCAACTTTCAACACGATAAACCTAAAAATAGTTCAAGTGCGGAAACACTTCTACTACCACAAACTCATGCTTGCATATTATTGTAATATTATAGGCGTATGTAGTAATTTACCTTCGGTGCTTAAGTTAGTAGTTTAGCTTGTACATGTTTGGAGTGTTTTAAGCTTTGATTTACTTCTCTCTTATTTTATGCGCTTACAAAATATCGCGCTTATGAAGACGAAGATAGGACCAATATATTCAACCTTTCACAGACATCGTCATAGCTTAATTTGCTTCGTGTTTTTTGCTAAATTTTTGAACTTCCATTAGGAAACCAAAGCTGAAAGATCTATTATATATTTTAGTAATTACTGATTACAACGAGTTTGTTGCGTTGAACAAGAATTTCGCCGGCGGAAATATCGTGTTTTTGATACAGCAAGATTTTAACTGTCACTTTGTTGAACTCAAAATATTAACACGTACATGCATAAACGCGTTGGTAGATTCTCACAGCATACTTTACATAAATATATACTGCGAACTTTGTTTATGGATATCAACTATATGCAGTGCTTTTCCGAGATGATAAGCAGATTTTTTGCATTCTCTGTTTCTCCTGTGACTTTTTATGACATAAGTCAAGTAATAGAGTCATAAATCGAAGAACCAAAATTACGGAAAATGTCAACACAACCTCTTTGGTTTTGCGTTACGTTTTCTCGTCTCGTACAGCTAGGTTAGAGTAATTAATTGAGCTTGCGATAGTATTGTTAAAAAAACGAGAACAAGACTAAAAAACACGTGACGTTCAAAGTTGGTATACTGTGTTGTTTTTGCTGGATAAATCTTTACGCGTACTTAAAGTTTCTTCTAGCGGTAATCCCAAAACTGCTTTTAACAATTCTATAATATAATTAGCAACGGTAGTTCCTTTCAGAATATTACAGGCAGCCTATTGCATACCTACCTTCTTTTGTATGTTGATAATGTGTCTTTTCAAAGATAGATGACACTAAATCGATGTATTATGCAGTGTATACATAGTGCTAGAAATGTATACTGCAGTAGTAGTTTCTCAAATTTTGTTAAAATAAAAATCACTTAAAAATATTGTTATCGTTTGGCCATTCTTTCATCATCATCCTTCAAGTACACGAAGATTGTGAGTACACGAAAGAAAAACATTTATTTATTTATTTACGAACACGTTCTTCTCCCATTCTCTTCGTGATGATGTCGGCAAGGAATGGCTGATACCGAAACCGATTATAATATGTACTTGTGTCAAGTTCTATCTGCTTCAAAACTATTCAACAAATAAAACCGTAAGCTATAATAGACATTCGCGACATAAGTCTGCGCGTTATAATAAATAGAATTTCGAACGTACACAATAGCGATTTTTATGCAATGATAACACTACGCTCAATCAACTTATAATTTGTTCATACGAAGAAATTAACCTGCATGAACACGCATAGTGCATTCTGTCAGTGTCACTCAACAGGCAAAGGATTTCCCGTTTTTCCATACTTTATTAAAACTATCCGACGTGCGGTACACAATCTTAGCTCTGTACAGCTGCGGTAATTACATACCTGTGATAATTCCTTCAATTTCACTAAAAATGCTGCAATATTATGAATGAGATCATCAAAGTCTACTACCGGAAGGAAAGTGGAAATTCACAAGACGTGACGATTTTGTACAGAAATTTTCGTCTTCCACTACTAGATAATATTGCATATTATACCTATCAGGCATACTTGTTGCTAACCAAACTTGGGCTTGACGCTTTTATCTCATCGTTCAGATTTATAGCAGAGAATCTCCCTTCCTGGAGTAACCAAAAATTAATGAATGGGAAGTAAGAACACGAATTTGCATCACTGTCATATTAGTATATTTCTTACACTGTATACTAATAAAGTGCTGTTGGCACCCCTTAGCCTATATGTATATCACCTTTAGAATATATTAAGCTTATAATGGACCTAAATGGACAAGAGGTCTTCAGAACCCGATACGGGATATGAAAGATTTTTCCGTAAATCAATCCTGAAGATAGAGTGATAAGAACTGAATGTACACAACTATGCCATGAAAGTTACTTTTGGAAAAACACAATGTAAGTCACTTTGTTCACCTACCTCAACCTGTCCATGAAATAAACATTAATATTTAGATTAGGTTACGTTCTTAGCAGTCTGATTCGTGAACTGTTTGCGTGCATGTGCACACACAATCAAAAGAAACCAACAAAAAGGCGAAAATACGAATATAATACGAGAATTAGGCACTCGCACTAATAGCACAAGATCATAACTTTGTCTATAAACTTCAATGTTTTCAATACTAAAAGCTCAAAGGTCACGAGCGAAGTTGATCCCCCTCAACAACCATGCTCCAAAAATGTTTCATGAACAACTAGCATCGTTGTATTGCGCCAACGCAAAAAATAATGATAAAGATTAACACACTCCATCGAGCATGTGAAACATCTCTTTCTATCTTTTATATACTAAAATAATACACCGAAATCACTAGAAACAGTTTACAACACGATAAAAACTTCTTTTACAACCAGACTACATCATTAAACCTACTAACGCAGCGCTCAATTACGAAGATATAGAAATAAACAACGCCATACCAGCGTCTCTTCAATCATTTTTATATACAGTGGTATATTTCATTATGCGATCTGATATAAAACAGCTAAAATGGCTGACAACGACTGATATTGTTGACTCGATGCAACTTTGTAGCAATAACAATGTGTATCCCATTCATTCTTCATCCTCACCATATTATCCCACTTCTGGAGCAAGCGAAAGTATCGTGTCTGTCAACACAAAACACAATCAACACCATATATTATATAGAATTCAAGGATGCTCACTTTTGCACAGTGTGCCGATATCTGTTCTTTTCGGACAATATTAAAATTTAAGCAAACCGATTTACTTAGCAATACAATAATCTTCTGTGATATTGATAGAAATAATGAAAATTTATTTTTGATTACAATTAGATAACTACAGTTAAATTTGAAGTTGCTCAGTTGTCGGGGTTTTGAACATTCTGAACGAGAGTTAATTGTATAATTGTGAGCAATTAGTTAACAAAAATTAAATTTTTAATCACTCGGATGTCACTTAAATTAAGTTTTATGAGTTATTGAACATGCTGAACATCATTTAAGCATTAAAACAGGATAAGAATTCATTGTAGTTCTAACTTCGACCGATTAGTTAATTACAATTTGAAATTGTAAGATTATTGTATTGCTAAGTATATTGGCTTGCTTAAATTTTAATATTGCCCGAAAAGCAGAGATGCCAATAGTCAGCACACCGTGCTTGATGTTTCTCAACGTTTTGGTTTTCTTTGAAACATATGGCATGTGGGGGCTCATTCGAACGCATTTTTCGTTATATTTATGCTAATGGAGACATCCAGCTTCTCGTTGATCGCAAGTTGTTTATATCATGTTGTCAGGTTTATTAAACATTCATTGCGATTACGACATGATTACTTACCGTACCGACTATAACTTTGATATATAATAGTCAAAATATTGTTGATTGATGTAAGGAACCTCTTAATTATACTGAAATTTCTCCTATGCTAAGTGTCGTTTTATGCATAAAATATAGATTTCTAAGTCGTTGAGAAGCAAATAGCAAGTAGCTGCAAACTGCGGTGAAACTTTCCATTTCATATCCAGCTTCCGGTTTAATCGATCCTCATTCCCAGATTGTTTTGGATGGGCCTGGATTCGAGTAGATTCGCTTCCTCCCTCTACTTTCCCTCTCATCCCTTTCAACCGCATGTCTCAACACTTGTAGAGCTGCTGTTAATTAACACTAACACAGAAAAATTAAATGATACGTGACTCATTTACCACCATCATGTATACATATCACCATTTTATAAAGCAATGATACAGACTTTTTGTTTTATGCTAAACACACAATTATGTTCGCATACATGACTTTCTCTTTCTTTGTAATTAACTACTGAGGGTGGTCATTTTTAGGCTTTACATTTTAAATTCGTCATATTTCCCACCCTATTCAACTTTTGGAAAATCTGCATACACGTTCTTAAAGCCAAAAAATAGTTCTTTTAGGTAGATGTTATCCGATTTGAATTTGAAACTATAATAAGCAAATTAAACTAACTTGAAGTTGCACAATCAAATTTCCTCTTTCCAAGCATTTATTAGGCCATAAATAAATACTTCGTCCTGATTATTACCAAAAGATCACATTTAAATGAAGCTCTACTTATATTTTGCTCAAAGCATCTGAGAAAAAAGTAAAATCGCTTGACCTGTGCTGGAATTATGCATTACAAGTTCACCTGAGCATGCTCTCGTTTTTTGTGACGAGGGGATATTTCGCTTAATAGTTTTTTTAGAAACAAAAAATTTAAGATCTACAACCTTGTACCTGAAGGAAATTGCATGGAGATTTAGATAGCATTCATTTTGTTTCGAATATATCGAACAAATAGCTCACAATTGGCTGCTAAATTTAAAATACGAAACTTTTTCCTTATAAACCGGAAGTAATAGAGCTCCCGTAATTTTAGTTTCAGCAGCAGTTATCACTGTATACATTATATGGGTCCAGGACACGTTGCTGCACTTTTGTACAGACAAGTTTGATTTGTACTATTGCCAGCAAATTTTGACGCAGCTTTTTTTAAAAGAGCTACATCAAAAATTTTGAAGGTTTTGGAAAGTTTTGAAAGTTTTTTTCTTCGTAACTTGTATTGCTTACAAAACCCATTAATTTCGGTGTATCATGAAACCCAAGATATATAACCATAATGACAAAATTTGTACTTCACGATGGTTATTGTTTGATTTTCATACATGGAGGACTGAAAACGCAATAATGAATTAAAAATGTAAAGTTTTAAAATGACCACCTTAGTAATAATAATAACAACCTTCCCAATAAAAATAAAACCCTCTATCCTCCGGCTGTAGTAAGTTTGGCTTTGATGAAAATGGCTTTAGTATTTTCCCAATAAATATTAAAGCTTTACTGAACAATAAACTTTGAACAAACGCTGATAGCTAGAACAGCGAAATCATATATGCAAGCTTAAAATAAAAAATAAATAACTCCAAATTACGCTCTAGATTTGCCAAAATCAACCAATCACACATAATGTGTGATGAAAGCTGGGTGAGCCAGTAAACATTATGGATATACGAAAAAATAATTTTTATGATGATTGTATGAAAAGCTTTCATGAAGATTAACAAGACAGGATACATACATACAAGTGATCTCTTGTCTGCAAGAGAAGGTGGCGAACGGCGCAAATTAAAAGGTTTTATAAACGTCTACAATGCGGGATTTATGTTTAAATCTTGCTAGTCTCTAGTTAGTGGAAACTAGGTTCCAAATTTATTCATGCTTGTTTTATATATTGCTTGACGCGAGTTTGATCAAATTTTGTGCCTGATTAGCAAGGTTTTGATTGAAAGATGTTTGACATTTAGAATGATGATCTTGTTTGGAAATTCATCATTGTAAATTCCAATTTTTTGATCGTGAATGAATTGATTTGTCTGACGAGTGAAACCGGTAGAAAGTAAAAATTCGATATTCTCTGGTTGTAGCAAGAAATCCATTTACCAAACCACCCACTACATTGGCTTACGTACACAGGGTAAACTTGTTTTGTTCCTTGAGGGATCATTGAAAGCGGTTTATGGTCATTTAGGCTTTAGTTGGGATACCCTGATACCATGGACGTCAACATGGACGTTGATTATTGAAATTTTGAAACAAATGATACTCTGTACTCGTGCTTTTCCCTCTTTTAAATGTAATACTTAAATATCTTATATGAAAGATGAAACCTGTTGAAGCTCTGTTGAAGCTCTGTTGAAGCTCTGTTGAAGCTCTGTTGAAGAAAGAAAGTTGTTTCCAAATCTGAAAATCTGTAAATGATTATGCTACTTCATAATATGATGTAAAGAACGAGGAAGGAAGATTATAAATTGATTTTGATTGCGTTTTTGTTTGAGAATTAGAAACTACAGTCAACGCTAGCTATAAGAGACCCGTTTATAGGAGACTTTCCGCTGTAGTAGACAAAAAATCCATTCCCAAAAACCAACAGTGTAAAAAGTCCCTTATAAAGCTCAATTTACGTTACAGTGGACAGAATTTGTAAGAGACCAAATTTTTGCTTCCCTTGAGCCCATTTTGTGCCATAAAGTGGACCTTTGGAGTAAAAATGGTACATGTGAAGACAAACCACTAAAAATCATTTAACCGCTTGATAAAAAGCGGCAATTTAAAGGTTTGCGCGATTTTACATGGGAGGCTATAGTGTACCAGTCCACTATAACAATAGTGGACGGATTTTATAAGAGACCAAAATCCCTTGAAGTCTCTTATAGTTACCGTTGACTGTATATTAATGTTATATGAGTCTGGGAGAAATTCCACAGAAAATTTTTTCTGAGCTCTACTGCTGAGAGTAAGAAATTAGGCGATAAACGACTTCATCTCACGTCAGTGACGTTTTGCAACGTCAATGTTTTTGAAGAAGAAAATGTTCGTAACGAAACGCCGCTGCAAGCCGAAGCCTAATCTGTTTCTCGTCCTTTTTGTCTGTGTTGTCGTCACGCTAATCCACGAGAGAATTTTCTTGCCGCCACTAGTTTTAAACTTCAAAAGCTTGAAAAGTGAAAAAAATTCAGTGTTCGCACTTTTGCAGTGGAGCTTCGTTTTGCGATAGAATGCCTTCGACTCGGATTGTTGACATTCACAGTGGTGCTGAGGTACTACTCTATCTTAGTTTTTCCTTCGCAAGTTAGAATTACTAAAATCATTAGTTAAGTTGAGTTAGTGAGAGGAACGACTACGATCTTCACAGTGAGAAGAAACCAGTTTATTAAAATTTTAATTATCGATTTCCATTAGCGCTTGACTGAGGGCTTTTTTGTGCTGTTCCAGTTTAAGGTCACGTCACCAGAGCTGTAAGTTGTGAGTGTTTTTAAAGGCATTTAAGTACCGTTTTCCACTACTAACCATTTTTATTCCAATGGTTAATTAAAAGTTAGTTAAGGTTTACCACCTGTAGCCTAGAAACTTTGATGTTGATCTTGGTCATTTATGATTAGGGAATCAATTATTGCTGATTGGTAGGGTTTAATTGTTGTTTAATGG
>JAQIXX010003877.1:0-18020 GCA_034700605.1 Willowsia nigromaculata
TACGGGCTTTCGTTAATTTTAAAGGATGTCAGGTTACATTCAACACATTTTAAAACACATCATCATACTCGGAATTGACATGTTCTATCGAATTTTCGCATAAACCGGTTTTGGCGCTAAAAACTTTTTATTTTACAGATTTTCAGAAATCGAGGGAAAACCCACTAATTCTATTAGTATTGTGCACCACCATGCCAAATTTCAGGCTGCTAGCTCAAAAACTGTGACCGTGAGTCAGGACCCAAATTTGTTGAATTTTTTTGTCATTTTTTGGCACGCCGGATGACTTCGAGGGGTGAAAGCTTTGCAGATAGGATACTCTTTGTTCCGTGCATCTGCACTAACATTTTGGAAATTTCCCGTAAATTTTGTGATTTTGCATTCCTATTGTCCAAGGAGTACCTCAATATGGATTTGGGATACTAATATACGGTAGGTCCAGACTTCACAATATCAAAATAGTAGCTTTTTCTACATTATTTTGATTATTATAATGGTAAAATGTCATTCTATCAAACTTGTATAGAGATTTTGAATTTTAAAATATGACAAAGACTTTAAGTACCGTATTTTAGTCTGTAGAATCCATATTTTGCGTCAAATAAATTTAAAATTTACTAGCTTTTACACTTTAGCCATTTTTATCAAAATAAAATGAAAAAAATCAAATATTGGCTGCAGATGGCGCTGTTTTGAGCACAAAAGTAACGTAAAAATTGTAATGTAGCATGAACAATCTATTTGTAAAGACAAAACTCCAAAAACCTGGGCAATTTTTGAATAAACTGGTTTTGGCGCGAAAACTTTTTTGTTTTTAAAAATTTCAAAAAACGCAAACCTGAGCCTCCTTCAGTTCTATATTTTATGCAACCATGCCAAATTTCAAGTTTCTAGCTCAAAAACTGTGGCCGTCAGAACCTGCAAACTTTGCTTAATTTTGCTCAATTTGTTTGGCTGTAAAACGCCCCCTGTAACAAAGTTGGGAAAACCAGCCATGAATCGTTGGTTCTGAACCTAATGGGAGCCTGCATACAAAATTTGGTATGATTTGGGGAGGGTCGTTGTGACGCTGGTCGATTTGAAAAATAATAGCTGAAGTACTAAAATTTATTTTACACTTCTATCACAAGCGATTATTTTTTTTTTTTAAAATTCTGTTAAAATTTGACACATACGTAGAAACAGTTTTGTAATGGCCATTATTAAAACAATTTTTTCACTGGGGTTTCCTCAAGAAATATTCTAATGAACCGGTGGAACAAAACTCACGAGGAAGGTCTTTCAGCGGAAACCTTAAACTTAGGGAAAAACTACATGAATACGTAGATTTTGATGTGGAGAATCAGATACAATCGTCAAATTGCCCGAATGGTGAGATATGTGGTCACAGGAATTTATTAAAGGTGCTTGAAAGTGCGTTGCCGCGCGCGCTCTGCTCAGCACGCAACCCTCTCCGCAAGCATTCCTTCCCGTTGGCACTCTCTCCTTCCGTTTTTTCTTATGCTGCACACTACTTCCATGCTACACTTGTTTTTGAAATGGAGCTTTCTCCCAGAGTCTCTGGTGCTGTCAACATATCAGAAAAAACTGCACACTCAATATACGCTCATGTTTTCATAGTTTTAAAAAACTCACCCACAATTTTCTCTACGTATCCTTTAGGCACATTTATTTCCGAGTTTCTTGTCAACTTCCACCAACCAAAGTATGCAGCACTTTTATCCCAAACTTTCAATGGAACATACGCCTACATACGCATACGCCCACATCAGAAAATCATAATCCTCTGCAAATTTATTCAGAAGCTTCCAATATTTATGAAGATTGTCTGACGATAACTAAAAGAATATAATCTTCAGTTGTTTCGGATCGGTTCTGTGACATGCGAAAATGATGGTAACTTTTTTTGTGCCGTTGTGAATGATGGTAACAGTAAAATAATGCGTTCGAGGAGTAAAAACTGTGAGGATAATTAGGGGATAAAATAGTCAAGTCAATTTATTATACAGATTTGAAAGTTGATTACTGATTAAAAGTGATTCTAAAATTCCCCATTGTCAAATGATCGATCTCCTATCTTATCTCTAGTGGACTCTCTACAACCTCAACCGACAGATTCTCTCGTGCTAGTGGGCCCAGATTACAAGTGGGCATTATCTTTTATGCCATTCTTTTGTGGCTTGAAATACACAATTTACATCTAGAAAAATTGAGAATCTACTAGAAGCTTCCAGCTCATTGCTGACGTGGCTTTACCATGCTTTGCAGTTAACTACCTCTCTATACACCTGCATCATAATCACATTTTGAGTACATCAAATTCCACCAAAGTAAACTCATGATTCTTGAATCGATGGCGTACATACACTCAGACAAAGAACCTTGCTACTAAACATTCAATTCTTAACATAGGGTGTGATAGAAAGTTAATCGAAGGTCGTTCTCTGAATCATAGTTATAAATTTCCTAGGAGTTGAAAATATGCGTTATGTTTAAACAATGATGAATGGTTATGAATCCACAGATAATGCTGTGAAAGATTATGTCTAGCTACTTTAATACTACTCTGTTTATAAGTTAGAAATGCTAGTCAAATAATTGGTAGCTAAAACTGATTTGGCATAATTAAGCACACTTTTTTACAGAACAAAATTTAAGACCGGAAATCATTATTGCTAATGTACTGCTCGCAAAACATATTTTTCTTCTAAACAACAGATTTTGTGACAATCTCTAGCAAATAATCTTAGGACTACTCTATTTGCATTACCTCAAGCTAAAAAGAATTGGATGAGAACAAACGACTTATCATTACTCATATCGGATATCAAGTATTATTTGTGGATTTTACGTACAAAAAGAGTCTCTCGAATATATGACTTCCCCTTATGCCCGTTCCACAGTTTTGACAGCAGAAATACTTTCTCCAGTCACTGAGTGCAGATACCAGTATCGCGTTTCAAGTGTTTGCTCACTTATCGGAGCTCCATCTTCCATTGAAGTGAACGCTTTCCAAGAATTAAAGCACATAAAACCATACTTTTTCCTGTTTCTAATCAATGTAAGTAATACGATTCATTTTGAAAAGATCTTTTTTCACAATGCCCCTACGATCATAGTGATATTTGTCATATTTGTATGTGTAAATTGTAAAAGTCCTGACAGTCTTCAACCACCTTTTTTGCTGAACAGACTGAGGTAAAAAAATCTCTTATTAATTTTAAATTCAGAAAATAACTTCATTTCCATCATACTTCGTAAAAGCTTGAATCAAAATGAGGGCAGTATTATTGCTTATTGGTGTGTTGGCAATTTTTGGGATTGACCACCAATACCATGAAAGAAAAACCAAAGTAGTAGCTTCCTATAGCCCAGCAGAAAAACCAAACATTAAGCATTTTGGTACAAGAGCACGAGGTAATGTGACAGCAGCGAAAGTGAATCCAATAAAGATATTGGATGTTACAATACATCACACCGTAAAATCCTTCATTTTGATGTGCGAAAAGAGCAGTGAAAGCAAAACAGAGCAAACATATGAATGCACTGTTGTGAAATTGGAGCAACCCAGTAAAAGCTTTTCGAGGTCACTCAGACCAGATTGGTTGGCTGTTAATTCGAGTGAGGGATTTATTTGAGGGGAAAAGTGTAAGTGATATTATTCGCTAACTACGTTTCATGTTACTGGTGTATCCAATATCCATATTATTCGAAGTAAAGTTATCATTAATGTAACACGATGTTAAAGTGTTATCATTTATTATCGTATTATAGCATGCATTGTCTAATCATAAATTTTAGCACATAATTTCTTTAATAGCTTACTCTGTTTCAAATAGCACTGACATTTTTTTCAGGAAGGATCTCACTCAAAAGTCGCCGACAACAATTATAGTCCGTAAACCAAAAAGAGAAACCTTAGGTTTCACCATAAATACTTCAACAGTCGTAGGCCTATAAATCTGATGCATTCAGAACTTATCAGTAATAAGTTAATGATTTGTTAATGTAATAGTGAAATATCGTATCAAACAACTATATTTATATTCATAATATGTATTTCAACTACGTGTTTACAGTAGATACAACAGAATAAAAAACTCTACTGCTAACGTTCTTTACTATTCTTAATAAATTAGTCAGCATTTCTTTTAAAATAAAACATGACAAGAATACAAGTATTAAATAATTTCCATAGACATTGGATGTCGTGATTTTGCTCCTTTGTATTTGCTATTGTAATATTTTGACTGGTATTAAGTCACACATGTGTCGAATTTACAGAGCAAGAAATATTTCAACATTATAACTAGGTATAAAAAATTTTTTGCATTTATATTTAACTTAATTATTTTCTGGCTAAATGGAACAATATTTATAATTCTGAGAGCTCACCATTCTATTTCTACGCCATGCACGAGCACGAACACTCATGTAGACGTGCTTAGGGTAGATTTCAGGCCAAAAATCTCCTTTTTACCAATGCTGATTTCAAATTTGATCACCATCACATCACACTAGTCCTTGTCAATGGCTTTAAGCCTACTAGCTAGCACTTGACATTTACAAAGATCATGCAAATCTGATATACTGAAAATATTGCAAAACGTGCATTGTGTGCACTAGATAAGTTGTAATAGTTAGTATCCGACAAAAAATTTAGTATTAAGTTATTGAAATTATACATGGTATTTCCATTTAAAAAACCCAAGCAATATTCCCTTATTCTCTTGTTGTACGCATTAAAATCTTGTAACACGTTAACTTTGTGGGAAATAAAATTTGCTTGGAACAAATAATCTTTGCATGTATATTGTGCATGCATTTTTATTAATAATCGATATATATCATACTACTACTTGAGATGTTTACATACTAAATAACGGCATATTGTTCATAAAATACAGTGCTTTGTATGCTTTAGGTTGTGGAATTGAAAAAAAAATCGGAATTGGGTATTGTGAAAAATTTGGGAAAATTCTTCAAATTTTTTAGAGGAAAATAACTTATGCAGAGACACACCAACCAATTTCCATTTTTAAAAGATTTAAAATTTTCGAATGACACACAAAAACAAATTCACTAATACTATCGGATGCTGCAAAATTTTGAAGCATTTTTGTTTGAGTTTCCGTTTCAAATGATGTTTCGACCAGTATTTATTGTTTGTTAGCATTAAAAAATTTAGGTTGATTCGCATCGGATTCATTCAGTCCCTATTACATTTACATTTTTAGTTCGGGATTCATCGCCCTAATATCCCGGAATTGTCATCAATTTCCTATTTTGCATTTCTAAGAGCCATTTGCACACGGTAAATTAGGAGTCAACGCCTTCAGAAATATGGCGAAAAACTGAGATATGGAAATTCAATGATTAAAAGATCAGATTGACTCTGAAAGATTTTAAAATTTAATGTTCCATCAAGAAAAACTCGCTTAAAATTAATAAATGCCTTATCTGACATTTCATTTAAACCGCTTTCAGCAAATATTAAGTTTTAATTGCTACAGAAGTTAACGGTTTAGTAGAAATATTCGTATAATTGATTGAAAAAATTAAATCAGTTGTTACAAATAGGTTGTTCTCTGTTAGACAAAGTTAATTAAATGTAGGTTTGCTAGTCTACAAAGCATATCATGTAACTACTATAATCTTCGGATGATGATCTTTTTTCGGACATTTAAAAGCATGGATTTCTTTGGTTGGCAAGCTGGAAATGTATTAGAATGTTTAATCACTCAGTTGATTAGATTTGCTACGAACAAACATAAATAACTACGAGGAGCTTTTCATATAATTTTAATACGAGGAGATTTTTTTTATTATTACCTTCTCAACTAAAGCTTTTTTACCCACTGTTTTTTGCACATTTACGCTTAGCTATAACACTTTTTTCCCAGTTTTGAAACTGAGCTAAAATATCCTTATCTCGACAAAATATTCATGGACATTTAAGTCACCACAGAAATTTGGCCCAAAATCAATGAAAAATTCATGAGGTTTTCTGTTTGAATTTGTGTTCAGCGTGAAGGTAAGCGTAGTCAACAATTTATTGTCGAATAGGTAGGCATCCCATATCTATGCTCAAATTTTCAAGCCCGCATAATAACGCCTTAATGCGATATAAAATTATAAAGTTCTCTTAAAATATATGATAACCTCCTCTTATATATGCATAAGCAAGCATACATAACCACCTAGTTTGACATGTTATCTATTTATAATTGTCCAATTTAAGGTGGTTTTTTTACATATATAACTGCTAATGGATATCAAATATTCTACTTTGTTTAAATTAAAAACTATATATGACTATGACTAATTCACTAATAAGCCTATTCAGCTTAAGGTCGAGTTTATTATTTGAATCTTTGAAATTTATACACTCTTTCTGGACATGTAAGTTTTAATTAGTAGAAGGGTAATTTTGTGAAAAAAAATATCCTATAAAAACTATAGCGAGTAGTGAGTAGCGAAGTAACAGGTTAGATGTGAGTTCGGTAAGTTTTTTTATTGATTAAAATTCGAGTGTAGCATACTTCGTTGGGGAATAAATAGGTACCTCAAAGCTGAAAAAAGGATCTTCAGTCTCACAGAGCACATTGAATGCATGTGTTGTACTTCACTTTTTCCATTTCTCTGAAATACAAACTTCATTTCAGGAATTACCTTCCCAAGTCTACCTTCATTGTAAAATTATGTTTACTTACTCAAAATTCAAAAATTATTGTCATTTACGAAAACAGCGAATTATATGAAAGAGGTGGTGATTCCATTCTAAATTTATAGCTTCTGTTTCTACTTACTTCAAAAGACACTGATGGTATACGATTACCTATATCAAGGGAATGTACAGGAACACTGTCAATTGATTCTAGAAGTAAAGATAATGACCCCGAATTCTCCAAGTTTCCACTTGTTTCACAAAACCTGACAATAGCACAAGAACAAAAGAATAGCACTATCATTAACAGCAAAACAATAAGAGCGTAGCCAATTTCCACTGTCATTTTCACTTGTATCAGAATGGCAAAGGATTTACAAATTTTTCTGAAAGTTTTGAAAGGGAATTTTTACCGTCACACGATCCACTTTTAATTTTTGAAAATGGAACAGTACGTTTCTCTCCTGATTTCTAACTAAAAACTTGATAGTGCAAATGCAGTGAAACAACCATACTTAGCGAGTTTCTTTCAAAATTTTCTTGTGCCTTAACATTATACGTAATATATGAAGTAAAACAAACTTTCACTGTATTCAGAGATGTATTTACTAATTTAGGAGTGAAATGCTTTTCACTTTCCAATCATGAAACTGTTACAGGACGGAGATGCTAGGTTGCTATTATTTTGATGAATCCCAGGAACTACGCATATACACTTTAAGTGAACTAGACGGCTCCAATTTTTTTACAAAAACAAGACAGTCCACGTGGATTTATTGGTTTTGAACAGGCTGGTTGGTTTAACACAACTATTCAAATGTATGGGTCCAGACATTTTTTCATACTAGAAATAGTATATCAATGGGATAAGTAAATAAATAAAATACTTATTCTGTCCTTATACAAAAGCAAAGAAAATAGTGTGTACTTTACATCAAGTAAACTATAGTTCCGCCAATGTGTTTAAAATAGCAATATACATATAAGAAATTTGTTGCACTTAAAATTTGTATTCCTCATTACCAAAAGTATGACGTTATAGCGTTTATTGACATTGCACTTGTAAAATGCTTAGAAACAACAATAATAAAATAACAACTCATAAATAATTTCCATTTGCAGTCATTTTTATTGAATGAAGTTCGTTATTTGCTGGTCACATCGTCGAAGAAGGTCACCTTGAGGTTTCGAAATTTTCATAAAACACAAGTGTATTAGTTTTGGATTATAAAACTTTCTATGTGAACAAGTTCAAATTATTTTTCATAACCTAAGTAATAGTATTCGGAGTAGAAAATAAGATCCAATAAGTTTTAAGAAGCACACAAGTAGCCAGAGAGCGCTCAGTAGTCGAATCTAAAAAAAGATTCGAAACCTGCGCACTCAGAAACCCCAAATATTAATTTTCAGCTCTCTAAGGCGCTTTAGCCACCAGGGTGCACTCAAACATCCACTCCGAGAAAATATTAAAACTCAGCGCCTTCAAAAGCTAATATAAACGCATTTTCAGCTCTCTAGGACCGTTTTATCACTAAAAAAGCCAATTTCATCGAATGGGAGCGCTCCATGTTCAAATCTCGGGGCCCCAAAAATCTACATTTCGCGTGATACATACAATTAATTTCCCGACACTTGAAAATGCCTAAGAAACTAACATCAGACAGGTGCATCATTATAAATAATGGGGAAACTCAAAATTATTTCGCCTGATATTTTCCCTATGTGTTGAAAATTAACTGCTTGAAAATCCATCTAGAAATAAAAAAGTCATAGAGGGGAAAATCTTACGTACATAGAGGAAGGGTAAATAAGAATTCATTCGGGTAATTGTATTTTCTGGAATTGAAAAATCATTCTCTTTTACAATATTAGCTTAGCTATCATATTTTACGGTGCTATTTCGTAAAAACTATAGAATTAAATTTTTATCATTCAAAAACTGCAATATTTGGGGAGTCCCAAATAATATGCATGCATTGTTTAGCTACTTCCCAAAAACATAATTTTTGCACCTTTCTGACGCCAATTTTTTTATGCATTTTGATTTGTATGACGCTATTCTCTTAGGCATTTCCAAGTGTCTGAATGATTCTTCGGAGGCGATATATTTAATTTTTGGTCTCAGCTAAGTATCATCTTCACCCAAAATCTGTCATACTTTTGCAGGTAACTACTTCTGATAACAGAAAAGTACCAGATTGGCACATTTGATGGCCAGCCAAAATGACCATTCAAGCTATTCAAATAGACCTTGCGTTTTTGGATTTGGAAATTCTTAGGAACATGAAAGCTGTGCTTTTAGAGCGTTAGGTGGATGACCAGGGATGCGCAAATGATTTCACTGACATCAGTGATTTCAATATATTACGGAAGGAAGCTCCCAAGAAAAAGTAGTTATTATGAACCAAGTTCCATTTTAAAAAGTGAATCAATGAAAAAACTGAGTGAAAAGTAAATGGAAATAAATAAATTTGTTTATTTTACAAAAATTTTCCTTTTGAATTACAAAAAGCTTGTTGTTCCATACATGAAGATAGATCAATATATATATGCTACTTAATTAACAAATTTTTGTAAATAATTAATTTGATTGTATTTTTTGCTTTGGTTACCCAGCGTCTAATAATTTTTTACAATTTTAAATACACTGAACATTTTGATAATACCTCTATCTGTAATTCTGATTACGGACATCGATAAAAAAAATTAAGGACTTTCATTGATGTGCTTCACTGAATTGTATGACGGAGGTGGTGACTCGACTTCGGATTTGTAGTTTTTACTCCTGCCTTGCTCTAAAAATACTGATGGCACACCATTTGCGATCCCTGGGGCATGTACAGAAACTCCATCAAATGATTCCAGTTGAAAAGTGATGGATTCCAAATTCACCATGTTTTTATTTGCTTTGCAAACACTGGCAACAGCAAATGCAGAAAGAAATACAACCAGTATTACATACACCAAAATAAGCCGCAAAACGGTATCATCAATCATCATTTGTTGAATTTCAGCTTTTTAAAGAACTTATTAACTGCAAAGCTTCTGTAAAAATTAACAAAATATTATATTTGTCACATAAATGTTAACGTTGAAGATTAAATGAATTGGGTCAAAATCAGGGTTAATTTTTGTACACACACGTTAGACTCAAAACTTGAATTTTAGTAATATTTGTCAAGGGTGATAACAATACGGTAGGTTTGTAATGTTTTGATGACTCCCAAAAACTATTGGGCTTTAAGGTCAAACTTGCTGTTGAATATTTGAACTTTACACAATCTTTCTGGAAATGTGCGATTAAATTTGTAGGAGGGTAAATTTGTAAAAAAAAATACTCACATAGAAATATAACGTGAGTAGTGAAGTGACAAGTTAGATGTAAGTTCGGTAAATTATTGTTATTGATTAAATTTTGAGTGTTAGATAACTTGTTGGAGAATAAATTGGCACTTCAACGCTGAAAAAGAGGGATCTTTAGGTTTACAGAGCCCATTGAATGCACGTGTTCTACGTCACTCCAGCTCTTCGATTACTCGAAAGTTTGTTTTATTAAAAGTGTTCAGTCCCATAGTTTTATTGCCCCTACAGTATACTCCATTATAAAGTTTGTACGATGAGGTAAGAGGATTGATTGACGTCATCCACTCGAAGATGCTTTTGACACAACATTGAAAATATTAAGTTGCAGTATGCTCATCTCAGACTAAAACCGACCAGCTCCTTCAAGCAAAGAAATACATTTATAACTTAATGTTTTAAAAGGGTTTTTTTGCAATGAATTTTAATGATGATTATGATAACTTTCAAACTAACTCACACTATCACTTTAATACCAATTAAAAGTTTAATAATTATAAGTATATTATCTTCTCAAGCTTACTGTAGTTGCAAAATTATGTTTAATAACTCGTAATGCAAAAGTTAATGTCATTTACAAGAACAGCGAATTATATGACGGAGGTGGTGATTCCATTCCAAACTTGAAGTTTTTGTTCCTGCTTACTTCAAAGGATACTGAAGGTATACGATTATCCATATCAAGGGAATGTACAGGAACCCTATCAATTGATTCTAGTAGTAAAGATAATGACCCCGAATTCTCCAAATTTCTCCTTGTTTCAAAAAACCTGACAATAGAACAAGAACAAAAGAATAGCACTATCATTAACAACAAAATCAGAAGAGCGTAGCCAAGTTCCACTGTCATCTTCAGTTCACTTTTAGAACAGCAAAGGATTCACAAATTTTTATGAAAGTTTTGAAAGAGAATATTTACCATCACATGTTCCACTTTTAGTTTTTGGAAATGGAACAATACACTGGTCTCCTGATTTCTAACTGAGAACTTGATAGTGCTAATGCAATGAAACAACCATATTTACCGACTTTCTTTCAAAACTTACTTGTGCCCTAATATTATGCGAATTAAAGTAAACAAATTTTAACTATATTCAGAGGCATATTTCACCAATTTATGAGTGAAATGCTTTTTACGTTCTAAACATGAAAATTTTCTATAGGACGGAGGTGGTAGGTTGCTATTATTTGGATGAATTCCAAAAAATACGCATGTAAACTTAAAGTAAACTAGTGAGCTCCAAATTTTCACAAAAACAATACAGTCTACGTATTGTACATAGATTGGTTTTGAATAGGTTGGTTGCTTTAACACAACTGTTCAAATGCATGGGTCCAGCAATTTTTTCATAACAATATAAGTGGTATTCTAAATAGATAAATAAATAAATAAAATACTTATTCTGTCCTTATCCAAAAGCAAAGAAAATCATTTTTGCTTTAGCATGTACTTTACTTCAAATAATCTATTGTTCTGCCAGCGTGTTTAAAAATGGAGTATACATACACATAGGAAGTTTTTTGCACTTGCAATGTGTATTCATTATTACAAAAAGTATGACGTAAGAGCGTTTATTGACATCGTGCACTTGTAAAATGCTTAGAAACAACGCTGAAAATATCAAGTTCATGGGTTTGACAGTTTATTTTTATGTAGCATGCTGACTAACAATTGATATATGTAGCATTTTGCACATGTAAAATGTAATGTGGTGTCACAGAGCCTATTAAAATGCCACGTAAATACATAATGATAAATGAAATGTGTTCGAATACTATAACTTCACCGTCATGGCCTTGGATCACATTAAATTAAAATAGTTATACTGAATGTGTTCAAATGGCATATAGTGTGTTTTATAGCTCAAGCAAGTATGCATATGAATATGTGTTAATTTCTGAATAATTTTGTTATAGCTTGTGTAAGTGACGCATAATTTTGCAAAGAATGGTCAAAATTGGGGTGTTTAAATATTAAGCCTTCACATTAACTCTTTTAAGAAAACTACCCACAACCAACACTGCATAATGTGATCATGGTCGAATTTTATTACCACCAGTTGAGGGAGTAAGTTTGTCAAAATTTTCGATATTGGTGCAAAAGATCTCGATTCGTTACTTGGGGTGGAAGAAATTTGTGGTCCTCATCAAAAATCCCATTTAAAGTTCATGTAAAAATTTTCATTTTCGTAATTTTGCACGACCACATCTGAGTAGAATAAATTTTAAACCATCCTCTGACAGCATTACAAACTACATTTAACGGGCTTTCAAATGATACGGATATTGTTATAACTTTTTTTCCTTAATACCGGGATACGGGTTGTTCCAAATCTTAAGTAACTAATGATAACCAGAGTCTGTTATATGTAAATAAAGAAGTTGTAACGTTAATATTTTGTTCATACTAAAAGTTCAATTTGTCAAATATTTGATGATATATATGTTACGAACGGGAATAAGTTATGTATCATATGACTTAACTCATTAACGCAGATTTATAGCGGAAAAGTATTTATTTATACATTATTCATCAGTTGCAAAGGTTATATAAATCCAACTTTATGGTTGATTCACTTACTTTTTACTTTTTTAATAAAATGTAATTAAAGCTTTGAGTGTTAAAACAATCACAGTTTTGATATAATGAAACTGTGTCATTCTCCCAATAACCAGAGTGTTACCATCTTGCAACAAAATGGGTTTACAGCTCTTCTGAAATTTCTTCATTGCCTTTCTCGTCAGTACATTTTCCTTCCACCCATGTTTGCTCCAAGAACGAAATATTTTTGTTTGCCTAATCCATAAGTACTTTCCGATTTGTAGAGCAAACATCCAAAACCCAGAAGCTGCAAAATATCCCAGTAAAATTGCAGCTTTCAAGTATACATTCAGTTCATGCCAATGTTTGAAAACTATCATATGTATGAATACTGGAGTGACAGTCAGAAAGAAATAAAACCTTGTAATATATGGGCCTATGAAACTCAGCAAATTTTCATGCAGAACTTGGAATGCCCTGTAGCATTTCTGCAGATTTTCTGGTCGGCGAAACTCAGAGATTGTTCGGTATTTACAAAATTTGCCTACTTCAAACTCTTTAGTCAAAATGACAACAAGGATGACAAGATATGTTGTAGCCACAGTCACAATACATACATTTGCAATGAAGAATACCAATAGTAGATACCCGTGAAAAAGCGCTATTCCAAATCCAAAGGGAAAATAACTGTAAACTCGAAGTGGTATCAACTGCCCCAAAAATACGCATCCACGCGGATCATAAAGAGCATATAGAAATCCCAGTATACCAAAACCAAAGCATGATGAGGACAGAACGACAAGTACTCCATCAAGTAAAAAGTTTATCATGTCAGTATCCGGAAAGAAGTAATGCATGAATTCATCTAAGCAAAAGCATCAAATAAATGACTCTGAATTACTTTTACTTCTCAGAGAATTTTAACTTTGTTACCTTTTAGATATCCACTGAGGTCTATAAGACCATTTGTAAAGATCACAACACTCTTCGTGTGACCTTGAATGATTGCCAGTACCAAAGAAAAGAATATGACAACAGCTAAGTAAAGAGAGTTGAGAGTAATTTCGTTTGGTTCTCCACAAATACAATTTCGAATTATAATTCCAAGTGCTGCAAATCCCCATAAACCAATCAGATACAGGTTTCGTTTCACATGCTGTATTTTTGAAATATCTTTCGACAGCACCAATATTTTTCGTTCCCTGTCATACAAAAAATTGAATGATCCGCACCATTTCCCAAAATCTACTAATGTCCCTATGACCTTATAAAACCGAGTACTCAACATAGTCTACACTGTTTTGCGAAAATTTAGTGAAGAAACTTTATTATTATAAGCGACTAGTCTAAAATATTTTCAAATACGGTTTTAGAAAGTACATATATTTTTAAACGCAGAAAGTATGCGCATGGATTAGCTTCACTGTAATGATTCGGAATGACAGTTCAAACAAATCCAGTAGCAGAATAAAAGGCAGCAACAGCAGTAATTTTAACATAATTAGATATTGTTGCACTAAACTTTTAGGAAGCTTGAGTTATAATTGACCAAAATTTAAGGTAAAAATGTCAAACTGTGTATTTTGCAAAAACGTTATAAAAACTATTAAGAGTTTAACTAACATACATAAAGGTTAATTGAATCCTTGACATTTAATGTTTAAATCAATAAAATGGCTCTGTTCTTCAAGTGACTCAGTCTTATTAATACATCAAAAACTTTACAAAACAAAAACGAACGTAATCTAACATTAGTAAAAAATTTTATCAAATGTAGTACTTTATTGCTTAGAAAACTTAAAAACGTTAACAAAAATTTCCACTGCACTATTCAAGTAGCCCATGGCAAATTATACCAATCTTCTAACTACATGTATGTACTTACCGTTTTGTGTTTTTTTGTAAAATATGTAATTATTGTTCCTATGTCCAAGTAAAATATAAATTAAGATCCAACTATTACAAGCCCAAAAAATTATGTAGTAATACGAAGGAGGTATCATTGCTCCTACAAGCATTTATGAAAAGAAAATATTCTCTACTGAATAAATACAAAAATTGCTGTGACGAGTAACGACCGATGTTATAGTTTACGTCAAGGCTGCCGTCGTCAAGTAAACCCGTAGGCCAAAGCTAAGAGGTCATCCAACGAGATGTCACATTTTTTCAACTTTTTTAAACCTGTGCTTTCAATCATCCGAAATCCGGGAAACTTAAAATGTTTGACCCTGGGGTCAAATCGACCCTTGGGAGAGGGGTCGAAAATCAAATTTTGATGTAACGGGCTGAAATTTATCACACCTGTGCTTTCAAGCATGGTGATTCCGGGAAAAATACAATCTGTGACCCCGAGGTCAATTTGACCCCTGGGGGAGGGGTCAAAGATTAAAAATAATTTTTTAAGTAACGGGCTGAAATTTCGTACACCTGGGCTAAGCTAGTAAGCTAGTCAATCTATTGTTGCAGATGAACTATTTTAAGAAAATTGCCAAGCACCATTTTAACACTTCTTTTGCAGCATGATAGTTTGTTAAGCTATGAAAAAGTTTTTTCTCCACAGAAAGTGGCACAATGCTCCCTAATTTTCTACCGTGTGTGGGCCCACTAATGACAGATATATCGAATGAGGCAGGTTGAACCTGAATAAGAAGTTCATTTAACCAACGCTAAATTTTGCATTATGAACCGAAATTAAATATATGTTAAATACTAGCTTATTCAACTCGGTACTTTTTTCAAATCTGCAATCATACAAATTTTATTTAAAATGCTGCGTGGGACTTTGGGTTAAGCGTGTGTGGCGTGATCAATTTCCGTTGTTGTAATTGAACTATTTTAAGAAAATTGCTAAGTGCCATTTCGACACTTCGTTACAGCATGATAGAAACACTGTCAAGTTAAGAAAAAGGGTTTTGTAACCATGCAAGCATCCTTTTGCTTATATCCCTGCATACACGTGGAGAACCTACCAAAAAAGTAAAACTCTTACGAGATGTATCAATATTGTCCACTCAAAAATCGCAGGCGCTTTTTGCCACCATTGTACTAAAATTTGACGCGTGTCATCGTTGTGAATAAAATAAAGGTTTTGGATTCAAATTATTTTTCAAAAGATTTTCACTAGCTTTAC
This sequence comes from Willowsia nigromaculata, assembly GCA_034700605.1. Lineage (NCBI taxonomy): Eukaryota > Metazoa > Arthropoda > Collembola > Entomobryomorpha > Entomobryidae > Willowsia > Willowsia nigromaculata. The sequence goes on from JAQIXX010003877.1 coordinate 15,700, forward strand.
GTATAGTAAAATATTGCTTACATTAAATAATTTTCGAAGGTTATCATAAGCAATAAAATGATTACCAGCTTTCTGCTACTTGCTTTGGTGAACGGGGTTCTTGGTAATGATTGTGGATTCCCGACGAACGCTAAATTAAAGTCAAAATTTACGGTTCTTCACTTTTTCAATTTTGATCAGGAAAGGATGAGCTATATGCACGAAGATTTCTCAAGAATCAGAGATTTTTACATAAGGAATGATCCTGATTACTTGGATGGTAATTAAATTTTGAATAGTACAAACAGATTACGCAAAAATATGTACTATAAATTGAATTCCAGCAAGTTTTTTCTTCTTTTGTTGACAGTTACTCATCGGTTTGTATTAGCAGCACCGATCATTGCACTTTATAAATTAATCGCTGACTCCATTAACTCAACTTTAGTATGGGAGGATTGTGCAGACGAATTGTCGAACAATAACAAAAACATTCGTCTCATCCATGCATATCCCAAAGTGGCACTTTTCAGAGGTTCCGACTATGTCCTGTCAACTTTATTAGATGACATAAAAGCAGAAAAAGAAAAAGATTTCAGTATTGTATCGCTTGGATCCACCAATCTCAACTTTGCTTACTGTGATGTTTCAAAAACTAGCAGAATCACTGAACCATGGCGGTTCTTTGATGTATTCTCCGCTGTTGGAACTCACGTTTGGTTATGTATCCTCACATGTGCGACATTGTGTTCAGTAGCACTAGTTCTTTCTTCGAAAAATCATGAATTTAACATCGGACGCGTTTTAGATTACCTATGTTCGCTATTATCTATCTTAGTAGCAGGCGATTTAGGATTGGCGAAGCGCATTAAACGACACTCTTTCCTATTATTTCTTTGGACAATGATGTGCCTTCTATTGGGGAATTTGTATGGTGCTGAGTTGACTACTGGACAGACGCTACCTCCATCAGACAAACCCTTCACGGAAATTTCTGAGCTGTATCAGAATAACTTTACTTTAGTGTATACCTACAGGATCCAATTGAGAGTTTTACGAGCCACGATAAATCATTTTACTAGAGGAAGAAATAAAAGAAATGACACTAGTGACATGAGTATTTTGAAGAAGATTTCTAAAAGAGGTTATAAGATTACTTATACTACGGGTGCAGAATTTGCAAAGAAGTTGGTGACTACGAGAAGAATTTTTGTTGTAAATCTTTGGGAGCAAATTATGTCCGTCTTGGATTTTACAAATGTTTTCAAAGAATCCAAGAAATACAAGAAAGCTTGGGAATCAGTTCATTGTTATATTGGGAAGAAGTTACTTCCCGCTGGTGAAAGGTATCACATGATGTTTGGATATGGTGCTATTGAGGCAAAAAGAAAATCCGATAAATTACTAGAAGCAGGATTCTTTGCTTTGTGGTACAAGGAATGGAGTGAAATGAGGTATGCAAATAGAGTTCAAGACAGAAAGAAAGTTGTGAGTAGAACAAAGGTAAAATATGAATTTGAAGATGAGCGTACTGCTATACCTTTGTCACTAAATGACAAAATATTATCAATGTTTTGTTTGTTGGTAGTTGGTTTGGCTGTTAGTGCTACATGTTTTATAGTAGAAAAAGTGCAAAATACATAATAAAAGTGACAATAGCTTATAAATAAATAAAGAATTAGTTAAATATTAAACGAACTATACATTTAGAAACGTTTAAAATACAACAATTGAATGATTTCTAAAAAAAATTGTTCCAAAGAATCATTACACTTTTGGAAAGCTTAACAGAAACCCACCCTCGCTGATAATGGGTTCAATATTTACTGTTTATCTAATAAACTAAAAATAAAAAGGGTGTACCTATTTGGAAACAAGCAGTAATTAAATTGTCAATTCAACATTGTGTATTAGAAACCCAGTTTTTATGTGGTTACAATGCAAATGTTATCTTCATCGAAGCACTTGGAATGGTTTTAGTTTTCTGAGTACGCATTCCAAACTCGATTTCTTTCAAAAGTTAATTTCTTGCGACACCAGCCATTTTTATACCCACAGTTGGTGATAGGTTTGACATAGACACTATTTCATTCATAAAAAAATTTGCAAATTTTCCCAGGATTAAATATAAAACATTCATTAAATCCAAAACACTCTGACATTTTAAGAGGTTTTGGGAGAAAATCATCAAAACGCATATAGTGAATTTCTCACCAGCTATTTCAACAAGGGAAAAAAGTTTTCGCCACCTTATTTTGGAGGGTACCGGCTCTTAATTTACCGTTTTCGGCTCTTAAAGCCGAAAAATAGGAAATTGGTGATGAATCCGGCATATTAGGGTG
>JAQIXX010003878.1:0-18018 GCA_034700605.1 Willowsia nigromaculata
CATAACAATGCTGTCGCATTTTCGTGTGTGTGCGTAGGCACGTATCTCCTATTGGCGCGTGACACTATTTCGATGAGGTATGCCACAAAGACGATGCATTGCAGTGATTCCATTGAATTTCTCGCTTGATTTGGTATATTGTCGATGAAATCTTCGGTATTTATATAAAATGCGCTTGGGAGAGCACACACCTATATATAACCACCCATAAAGCTTGCGCTACTGGCTTGTGAAATGCTTAGTCTTGGAAGCGAAGGAGACAATGTTCCATACATTGTTCTCGCAATTTTTTCTCGGAGAGCTAAACTGCGACATTTTCTTCCAAGGAAATGAAAAGGTAATAACGAAAATGGACCTTTTCTGATGTTCGCCAAAAACGGAATCAAATTAAAAGTTCCAGTACTGGCTGTTGACTACAATAAATGCATGCAATAGTATTCATGTATGCGTGCAGTTATACGGTCTCATTCATTAAAGTACTAATAAGTCATATTAATACAATATAGCACACTCTTTGTGAGTTATGCTAGACAATATAATGTGCATTTCTTGTAGCATGGTGAACAATAACAAGAGAAAGGAACTGTAACTAGTTTGAGTACCAAGCAATAATCATGAGTATTATAGAGCATAGAGTAATAATATGGATATTATGTTTTACACTTGGATAATTACGTAATTAAATTCTCGGTGAATTAATGCTCACTACATTTTTCTGAGTTCTATTATGAATACCACTCAAATATTATGCACATATGATTTCTAAGCTAGCCATGTACATTAAAAGCTCAAAGGAAAATGCACGCGATAGTACTATCTAATTACATAGTGGATAGTTGGGTATAGTAAAGAGGGCAAACAAAAAATCTACTTTTATCCATTAAGTATTTTGCATGCCTTTGAAATGGCTATATAAGTACCTTTAACAATGCATAGCAGTATAAATAGTCTATTTTATACATGACGTGCTTCATTTTCCTTTAAAAATTTATGTAAATAGAGTACAGTTACGTTTTTGTATTTAGTGTATGGTTGCAAAAATACGACAGCCAAAAGGAAAAGCCTGAATTGAAATGAAGAAAGTCGTCTTTCATGGAAAAACTTTGTTGATTAATTTTGATGCAAGCTACATGACATGAGCAATGTGCTATAATAATTACGTAATATGTATCATCCATGCTTCTACGCTTTATTCCAAAGCAGTAGAAATCCCTTATTTGCAATGTTCAAACTAAGTGGTTACGAGTGAATAGGGTAGCAATGGAGAAACGATTGCAAAAGGTTTAGGCCCCTGTACATACATGCTTTACTTGACTTACTTTCAGTTTACTTCTATTTGTTAAAACTTTCTTCCTTTCTTCACTTTGCTCTCGGAAAAAGTTCCACTTTCAAAAGCAAGGATAAAAGCTTTCACTAACAAATTCATCACTTCAAAATCGAATTCTTTAGTCATTGGCTTCTTTCTTTGAAGCTTAAGTATGAGAAGGAGACGAGAAAATTATCCACAAACGGATGCATGAACAAAGAAAAATAAAAGTTACATGAAATCGCACGCACACATACACTGCCTTTAAACATATCTGCAAAAATTATACATATTCAATTTAGTTAAAAATCTGGGTTTGTCACTTGCGTAGGAGTGAAATCAACACAAAATATTTTGGAAAACGCAATTATTTGACATCAAATAATCAGAACGTAACTGCGTATTATTGATAAAAACTTTATAGAGAATGTTGACAGTCAACTTTGAAGCATTGATACTTTTAGAATTTAATAATAACAAGTTGTGAAATATACAAAATTACAGACTTCCAAAAACAAACCAATTGCTTTTACACAATCATGAGAATAGTTTATTTACAGGAAATTCAGTTGGAGAGGATTAGAAGAAAGATAAAAGGGTAAAATAGTATTAGCCAAGCGTGAAGATATAATGTTTATGACTGATGGAGATAGTGGCATGACATCAATTCCACCTCAAATGTTAACTTTCCCCTTTAATTAATATTTAATATTAGCAGTATTACGCACATCTACTCGCGGTGAACGTAATATTTTTTACGTCAAGAGTCAACAGATAAAGCTCAACTCCCTCATGACGTGCCAAATACCACAATATTAAACTTTACCCGTCTACTTTTGTGTATACCAAAAATAATCAATGGAGAAAATCGTCCAGAGCGATGGAGAAAATGAAAGAGATGGAAAATCAAGATGATGATTATTATTATTATGACTATTACCACCGCTCCTACGATTATGCTTCAAACATTTACTTTGTGCACTCTAGTCAACATGGTTTTCTGCCGTATCATCATCATCATCAAGTGCCTTTTATTTTCCTGGTAGATTTGACGTGGAAGATGTGGGCTGGCGATCGCTACCAAAATAAAAGGAGAAAAGAAGCACCATGTTCCGTCTAATTCGTCTTCTCATGAATTTGTAATTTCATTTTGATTGGATTCTCAAGTAGTCACAACAAAGTAGAGAAAAGCATAAATGTGTGTGTGCGGTGATCATAATGGGAATGATACTCTTTAGCTGTTAACTGTTATATAAGTAAATATATACTACATTCAACTCGGAATTTGCACAGTTGCCCTGCAATTTGATTTTGATGCTTCTGTATGGCCATCGTGGCAATGTGTGTATATCCGTGTTTTCTGTGCCTTGTAGCATTGCTCACGATGATAATGATGACGACGGAGGAGCTTTTGTGAGAAGGACGACGACGTTGAAACGGAGAACTGTATGGAACCACCGACGAGGAAACCACAGACAATTTTCACATTTCCTTTGCATTCATCGTTCATGAGGAGTGTATAGCAGGCGTAGTTGAGCAGAGGCATCACAATCATCATCCTGAGCAACCACCGCCATCCTACATAATATTTGAGTGATGATGATGGGTGGTGGTAATGGTAATGCCAGAAATGATGGGAATAAAAGTGTATATATGCATAATGCACACAAGTATACATATGCTCACCGACAAAAGGAGAAAGTATTGCAGAAGGGTTTAGTAGGCTCTACTTAAGGTACCTTCTCTCCATTTTCCCAGCAACGTATACAGCAACCACTACTACAACTACTGCTGCTGTTCCTTTTTACTTTCTCTTTTACTTTCTCCTTCTTCTTTCCCTCCTTGTCAGCTGCCGCCTGGAGCAACATGATTCCACAAGTACAACATGAGCACAATCGATCCGAATACATACACAGAGAGACTTACGCAGAGCCAGTGTACATGGTACAAAGAAAACGCGCAGACACAAGCTAAAGCACAAACAATGTTCAATTTTCTCTTATGAGCACATTACTTTAGTTGATGCTGCAATATATGAATGTTACTTTTGCCTTGTTCCTACTTTCATCATCACTACCAACCTAGTCCTCTTTCTCTGTCGTACACTTATTTTCTCATGCTATCATTATCATGAACATCGTCATTTTACTCTCTTGGCGTAGAATGAATCTCGTAGCTTTGACTTTTTGTGCTAACATTTTACCTCAAGAAATTGAAATTCTGCGAAAAGAGAAGAAAATAATATTTGAAAACCACATCGTGAAATTTAATAACGGTCCCTTCAACTTTTCTCCTCCTTTTGCTTTCTTTTGTGAAAAGCTCATGTTAGAGCAATAAGAACAGACATGCCAACCACTACCGAGTTTGTTTCCATTTCTTCTCCAAAAAATTATCATTGTCATGATCTTAATATTCTTCTCTTTTGCCACATTTTTTCTTTCTTTTTTTCATTTTGTTTTCTGTCTCAACATTTTGACTAGACATTTCTGTTGGCATTGCTTATTTTTTGAGTGCTTGCAAAATAAAGCCAAGCAAAGGCAGACTTTATTCATGATGAAATTCATATAACCAGTTCCTTACAAAGCTAAAAAAAATCAAACAAATGTGAATGCTGGCATCTGGATTGAAAGTATGAAGGAACTTTTCTTTGCTTATAGTTTTTATGTGCCCTAGGGGCTCCCCTGTCTCAAAAGTGGACCATAACGGAACAATTATACCATTCCGTATGTGGCTTCCTACGGAAATGGTTAAAAGAAACAGCTGGGAGAATAGAGCATTCAACAACTCGAGGAAATAAGGAAATGACGACTTGTCATAAAAGATACTTTTTATTGTGTTGTAAACTACTAATAAGCTTGATGGAGGGTGGCAACCTTTATTGAGCATTTTTACTGCGCGTACAAATCATTTTGATCCGGTTGTACCTGCATTTACCAAGGATCATAGTTATTCTAACATTGCGTTACAAAGAAAGAAAAATATTTTTTCTCTCTTTAATCTTCTTAGTTATTCAGATGTGAACGACCCCAATAAAAAATAAACAATGAAAGTACATGGTAAAAGTAGCAAAGACCACAAAAAGCAAAGTCGTGCTTAATGTATCACAAAAACATAATTCAGCTTCTCAGACGGAACAAAGAATTTTTTATATGCAGTTTTTACTGTTACCTGAGGACATTCCTGAAAATGCACTTTACTGGTCACGTTTTGGTGTAGATGTTTTCACCCTCCAAACGTTCTTCAAAAACTCCTACAAAACCACATAAGTAGTTGTTGCTCTATAATTGTGTTTATGTATGTACCGCCGGGGCATAAAAGAATGATGATTGCGTTAGTTATGGTCTTTTTTGTGGAAGTATTGAGGCTATACTCTATCCTCTCTTCTGCAGATTACGACTACGACCTTTTCCAATGTTTTTTGGAGTTTTTTTTCTGTCTTTTTTTTCTGACGAGTTGTAGTGAAAGGGAGTTACCCTCCAGCCAGTTTTAATATGGAGGTAAAACATAAAACAACAATATTGCATGGCAGACATGGACATATGGCGAACATTATACTTTATGGGATCTATGTCTCCCTTTATTTATTCCTGCCTCTGTATTAAAAAGTCTCATAAAAAGCGGAGTAAGAATCGGCCATAAAAATATTGCTCAGTGTGCATTTTCAAATAACGTCCAGAACACGTAATTTCAACACATGACTGTTGTTTCTTTTTGTTTTATATGACACTTTAGTGACCTTTTATTCTCCTGATTATTTGGTTATTCTTGGATGATAAAATGTCTGCTTTCCAGCAGAGGTTTGTCTAACAAACGTAATAATACGAATATAAATTATTGTTTGCACAACAAAGGCAAAAATTTGAAAGGGTTGAGTAGTGCTAGGCAATACAATTATAATTCAACTCTGATCTCCCGCTGGGGATATGAACAGGAAAGGGAGTGACCATTCACAACCTATAACCGTAAATTCAGAGTCATGCCCTCTTCCCTGATAATTAAAACGGACATGGTGACTTTTCTGTGTTCAGATCATGTCCTACTTATTTTACACATATTTCATATTCATAGGTATGCACTTCAGTTTTAATTTATGAATGTTTTTCCACCAACGACAATGGACAGCTACGTTACGCGTAGCGGTGTCCAGTATTCCAGGAGAAAGAACATGTGAGCTCATGTTTGTACACGTATGTGGAGCGCAATGTTGGTTTTGTTTGTTCCGCCTTTATTGTTTCGTCAAACAAAATTGTTTCTATTCAGAGAGCTGCTATATAGAGTGTGTAGAGTGGAGAGTCGTCCTCTTTAATGTTATTATTAATAGTAACTGACAAAAGGGGGCCTTGGACCTGTGAAATATTACAGACACGACTGCTATTGTTTTTACTTCTGCTTCATCTTTCTCATCAGACACAAAAGTTTATGGTTGTGTAACAAATAGGCATACACACATAGTCGTGATTCAAAGCATTATGTTCTTTCCAAATACTTTATTTCTTGTTGCGTGCTTTTCACCCAAACTTCCTCCTTCAGATCAGTCACTAGCAGTTAGTGTAGCAGCTGAGGTCGAGATTCTAGTAACAAAGTGTAACCTTGTTCTTGTTCCTACTTCTTTTTATACTTTAAGTGTGCATCCTGTACACACAGACGTGGTTTTCTTGTGTGAAAAGGAGGACGAGAAAAAAATAGAAAAAGTAGAACCTTCAAACTTACTTATATAAAAGAAAAGCGAGTGGTAGCATGAAGCAGAGACGCGGCTATTACCCTTTTGTACTACTTTCCCATCTTTTTTTCAGGGTATCAGATTCATACCTAACATCCGGTGACTACTGTAGTGGATATGGATGGGGACTTTACGAGAGTTTAGTCGGAGATATAACCATGTACAGCTTCCTTCCTTTTTGAAAAATCGAGATGAAAGTCATGTTTTCTGCCTGTCCCTCTCCTTCTCTGGAAATAACTAGCAACTACACCTACTACCTACCATTATATTTATTTTCAGGGGTATATGGTTTGTAAGAAGCTTTAGCGAAGCACACAGTAGTAGCAGTAGTGCGAGTACCACCAGTGGTGCTTGTTTAACTTGTTTCATATTTCACGGCAAACTTGGCCATCCATTCAACTGAAAAGTCACAACCTTTAATATTAAGCTTGAGTATATTGGTTTCTATATTAAATATTCGAATCTATATAAATCTGTGGACATTATATGGATAAAGGTATATTTTATCTTGCTTTGCTACATCTGTTTTTAAAGATGCACACAATGTTGCTTCTTCAACGACCTGAACCCCTAGACCTTTCACTTACAATTTATATCTCTTGTACTCATTCAGAGACATCAGAGGACACACAGGAGAAAGCACAAGTACAGATGGAACGGGAGAATGAGAGAGAGACGCTAGTCAGGAATTCCGTAGTCTACGGGGTATTCCTTTCTGTTCACTTCAATTTTTCTATATAGCCTGTCTATACACGACACCTCAAAGTGTCATAATTTTCCGGAAAACTACCATTCAATTGAATGTTCCTCTTTTCTCTACACTGAAAAAAATCCGACAAAATGTGTAACGTATCCGGATTTTTGTCGTGTACTTTTTTCACTCTTTCAGATAAAGAAATGTTACTTACTTTTCTCTCCACAGAGAGATACTCTCCAATGAATTATATTATTAGGATGAGGAATGAATGAATGAGTGAATGTAAAGAAGTACCCTTTTCCATATCCTCTTTTCAAAAGAATATTGGATCTTCTCGCTTTTGATATGATCATCTTCCTTTTCATAACTGAACTGTGTCGAGGGACTTTCTCTGTAAATAGGTATCACCTTTTTCTCTTCATCCTTTTCCCTTTTCACTCTCAATCTCTGCTCTTAGTTTATTCTCAAAGCCACAGTCACACAACTTGTGTGTTACTTTTTTACAACTACTTCTTTCCATATCAACTTCACTAGATAGAGAGAGGAAAGCTGAACAAAATCCAATGTGTTCGCTCCCGTTCCTTATCTTCCTTCAGTCATCAATGCCGATATATTTATTGAGCTCATGTGTGCTTTTGCTTATGCCACTGTCGATGGCTGTCTTCCTTCGTTTTTCTCCCCAAAGTATTTCTTTACGTCTTCATTTTGAGACGACGATATTTGCTCGGATTTTTCGATCTCTTCTGACTCTCTTTTCAAAGTAGAAAGCAACTTTGCTGATGCTATCAAAAATAGAGAAAGCTGGAGGAGGTGAAAGTACTGGCAGGAATATGGAATCATCATCATGTAACAATAATAGTCGAAAATGCAAGATTTGATTCCAGCTCTAGGGACTGTTATAAACGAGCACTGCTATGCATTAATGTAAAATGATATGATACGATTCTGTTGGATGGCGTGTGGTAAAATGTTTTCTTGTATGTTATGCGTGTGTGAGAGTGCTTTCACTCCTTTTCTATGATTGCAAAACATTTTATCAGCAACCACCGCCGTTGTAGTAGTCGTTGTCATTCTAGCATAAGATACTGCTCTGTTTAGTGATGCAAAGAAACGCGCTTTCGAAAAGGTTATGAGATGGCAGAATACCAAGCTAAGCGGAGGGCGATATGACGCCAGCCGTTAAAAGTTTTCAACGGTGTTTTGATGGGGCTCTACCGCCCTGGCTCTGTTGATGCTTTGCATTCCCGTTACTGCAGTACAATTCTCTTTTTTTATTTTCCATTCCATTCAACCGATTATTTTCTGTTGTCTGCTTCTGCCACGACCAGCTACCCAAAATCTCTTTTTCTCTCTCTGATTGTATGTGTGCGGCTGAGTTCTTTGCTCTCTGACTCTACTAGGAGGTTGCTTTGTTAGTTTGATTCCGTTCCTTTTACTAACCGTGCCTAGTAAGCAATGGTCACACACTATATGTACATACTTGGCTCTACTACCTTTTCGTACAATTTCTGGATAGTGCGGCAGACAGCAACACTAAACACTTTTGTCCATAAAATGCTTACTAAAAATTGTTTTCTACCAGCACCACCACTACCACCACCAAAGGACTTGGAACTATTCCTCTGTTAAAAAAAGGATTGAGATGGGAACTGGAAAGTCTTAGACCAAACTCAGTTTCCACTCATCCAGCAGCAATTTATGGTGAACAACGAGAAGGTTTTATATGAGCCCAGCCGTTGCTACTGCCGCCGTCATCAATAGCACCGCCACCAAAATCCAATGATCTTTTTGAAGCATTCATAAAACTGCTTTCTTCCACATCACCTCATGCATTTTTACTCATACCAAGAGGAATGCATTCAATACTCTTTTACTTCTTGAATATACCAATGGGAGCATCATTTCCTATAAATGGAATGAACGAGCTGGTGTGCAATTTACTTATCTCTACCAGCTCTCACCACACACAACCTTCCAATTTTCGCTTGCTCACTGCTACCATTATTCACTTTTACTGAGGTTCGCCGTTTTATGCAATGGAGAATTACGTGATTCCATCGATAATACAGAGGAAAGCAAGTGTGCACTTTTGTATGAACGGGTTAATAGTGTCTTCTCTAGTTTCGATCAAGGTATAGGCCGTTTTAAACTTCACTTTTTTACTCCAAAAATAAAACATTTGAAAACCAATGGGTAACTGCAGTGCGTTCAACACACGGAAATAACTTTCTAGATAACTAGCATCGATAACGCATGGATTTTGCTCTTATCCGAAAACTAGAGGACGGTGGGCGCTAGTCTGTCAGAGTAGTAGCAACGCAATATGTATGTTGAAGACGGTGCGTTTTTCTTTCATTTCTTTGTTGGTGTTATTATTATTATTTGCTGCCACACACCCTCCATTGGTTTTTAGGGCTTGGTGGGTGGGAGCAGTGGTGATCTCATTGCTTGGCTATTGAGACAAGTGCTAGAGTTCTCATAGACAGTTACGGAACGATGCATTTCGGGATTCACTCGGTTCAGTAATTCCAGTTATCTCGTTTTTTCAACAGCAGTCATAGATTGATTGAACATAAGGATACATTTTTTATCACTTTTACCTCCTCTCTTCTCCTCCTTCTCGCAGTTTCTCCTAGATCGTAATGACTGGCTTCTGGTTCTGGTATCCTCAACTTACATCCAGGAAAAATCCCGAAAGTGTCTGCTTGTGATTGGGACTATTTTATATATGGTTTAGCTGGTGATATTGTCCTGTTGATGTTTCATCATCTCAATCCAAACCCACTCAGCTAGACCAAGACTAGGGACAGGAATTGCTCCTCGCCCATAATAACTCGTATAGGATACAACTAATACATTTGTTGTTCATCTAATATCACTTTACTTCTCTCAATCCCTGATGATGCCTTCAAGGTTATTTTTTCCTCCTTGTTATTGCATCACTGCGGGTTGCAGCAACAGTCATTTCTTTTACGAGTGGTCATCACACTAACAAGTAAGATCAATGAATGAAACCTTACCAAGAAGCTACCATTGAATTGCTGAGAAATTTTCAATTTCGAGAAAAGCTGTACTAAACTTGGAACAAGTAAAAAAGCAAGAATGATTTTTTTTCTCATTTTGACGTACTAGCCATAATATTCGTCTCACTTTTACCATCACTTTTATTTTTCATATTATCAGCCGAAATTCCCACAGCTAAAGTCCTACAAAATTTCATCCTTCCATTTATCCCCGGCGGATATTTCCAGTGATACTTAACTTCTAGTTCGAATGATAACTGCAGCATTGAAAACGCAAAGAAAAGCAACGAATAAAAGGGCAAGATGACAATTTTTCGTAGTAATTTTAAGCCAAAGTTGATGCTCTTCTTATTAATATATTACGTCTTACTATGTTGTGCAACATGCAACTATGTTGTTGGGCTGTGTATTGTTCTGTCAACAGAAATATTTAATAATCCATACTCTCGCTTTTCCATTTCTTACTCATATGCTCCTATGCTCTTTTCCTTACATGTAGGTTAATTCCTTGTAAGCTGTATTGTTATCGACTGAAACTTACCCATTTGTTTTGAGTTTCTTTTTTCAATGGTTCCTTGATAAAATGATCACTACCAGATCAGGAAATGGTCTAAATCTCGTCGGAAATAAAGAAGAAATCATAAAAAACTTCGGTAACAAAAAATATTTGCTAATAATGACAAACATTGCCCCAAATGTGGAAACCGTCTTAGAAATGCACGTAGATTTCGAAGTGTGCATTTGTAATAATCGTGCTCTTCATTTGATGTTTTAATGGCAACACCTTGTCAAAACGAATAATTCCTTAACTATATAATCCAGCTAATCCATGTATTATTGTCTGCTTTCCCTTTCACTGTTCTTGTATGCGCGGTCTGTTTATTACTATCTTTCCCGTTTATTTGCATCGTCACAATATGTTGTTCAATATTCTACACATAATTCATAGTAATAACATGTACCTATACACCCCCCGCGCATTTCCTATGAATTTGCCGCAACTTTCTTTTTCAGTCAGAGAAAGTAGACCGCTGTACCCGCAGCTAGCAGTTTTCCATCTTTAGTGGAAGGAAAAAATTATGCTCACTCAACCGAACAATTCCACGCATATAGCCTTAACATTTGTGCGAATCTATTTTCCCTATGAATGCATTGTATTTTTGATAAAGTAGACACAAAGAAATACTTTCAGGTTCTTTGGAAAAATCGAAATTGCTCGCATCCCATTCATTTCTACATTATACTTGGATTCTCTTGTGAGAAAAATATTGTTCATTTCTGCCAGCTTCGTTCCACTTCACTGCGATTTTTTTCTTGTAGGTGTAGACTTTATTGCGAATTTTATATGAACATGGTTTTGAAGGTGATTCTTTCATTTATTTACAAAACATGTGTATTGTACCCACCAGAAACACATATAGTATCTACCGCCCATTTGCATCTTCTTTTCAAATCATCATCAACAAGCTTTTGTGCAGATACGAATCTCGTTGACGAGTACGATGTCAATAAAAAGTCAGCCGGAAATGATTGGATTTGACAATGTAAATTACTTATTGATTTTTTCCTCCAGAAAACTAGTTCAGCCTCAGTGTTTACCCTTGCCGTGCACACTGTAGTTATTTACACGTCAGAAGAGTGAGTACATTCCAAACGAAAAAAAATGTTTCTGGCATGTGAGATGACAATAAGTGACAAAATGGCAAAAAATTCATTGACCGACATACCGAAAAAAGTACATTTAAGGTACACATTTCGCCTTTTCTGACGTATGACAGAGAACTGAGAACAACTTTGATTGAGTCTACCTGAAAAACTCAAAAGTATGTGTGTGAAAGTTTTTCCTCTCATACATGCTTTCATATGCGCTCTTATTGCTATCTGGACTTACGTACTACCTCTGACGTGGCAACTCGCTTCCCAAATTAATGTGATTTGCCGTGAGAAGTGTAGCAGCAACAGAATATTATTGACTCGCCCCATTTAATATGAATCCTCTACCTTCCCAAAAACCACCATTAATCGAACATGTGCCAAGTCAAAAGAACTTTCTTCCGATCTACTGTCACTATTTCAGAACTAGAGCTGCTTATAATGTATTTACATTAGTTTTGTGATTCCTATATTATCACAGTCATCATTTCACATCCTAAATATTTATTTCGAGCCTGTTTACTGATTCTGCGTTCTGGGTGTGCAAGGTAGTAGGTATCTGCGACCACCATATAGTGCTGTCGACATTATCATGATCAGAAAAGCCATCAGCATTAGTGAAGGACACCGTGAAGACTGTTTGTGTTGTTGCGGTTTTCTAGTGTTTTCCCGTATGTTTTTGAATTTTAGAGAGTCATATCATATATTTTCTTTTTTATAAAAGCATTATCATGAGACAAAAGTTTTATATGTTCATCATTCTCATATAGCTCATAATAATCATGTACCGTTCCTTGTCATAGTCTTGCTGGCTGTTGCTATAAATGGTAGGAAAGGTATAGCGGTTTTATACATAGTTTTATCCTTTAAGTCTCCTTCTGTGCGTGAACTTAATGCAAACTGGCAGGGAATGTAATCGGAGTGACAACTGGAAACAAAAGCTTTACGTGCTGTATCATTATACATGCATATCCTTATGTGCTTCTGCCACCACAATTTCTCTGAAAAGTAGCCTTGTGCCTTTCTCCGTCTCGCTTTTCCTCTGTTGCCCACATTTTCTACTAGGATAAACGTTAGGTTGTGATTTCATGATATATGTCGGCTATACAAAACCATGAACACGCAGATATGGTATTTTGCAATGTATTCACTCCATGTGATATTCCGCAGCAGCACCATGAGCAAAATGATTATGACGATGGTGATCATGCCATTTATTTAGAAAAGAGAAAATGAATGGCAAGGTAGGCCATATCATATTTCTCTCTAGACAGCTGTGTACCGTAATAATCATGCTGTTAAATGGGACAATGATGATGATGATGCTGATGATATAAGCTGAGTAGAACAATATGCATAAAATTTTGATCAATCCATTAAATCTAATAGAAATGAGCCCTGGATTCTCTTTTCGCTGCATTACTACAACTATATATGAAGTCTGGAATATCGTCACGATTCATGGATCAGACAGGAAAAATACGATGAATGATAATACCAGTGGTTGGGGACTTATGGAGTTTGAAAGAGAGAGCATAAATAAATAGACAGTATGAAAGGTATTAAAAGATTTGCACGAGCGAGATACTTTTTTATTTAAATTCATCACAATGTGTAATGGGAATTCTCCATGTAGGGAAACGGAATATTTTACCTGACTCCCGCAAGAATAAATCCATTGCTTTTTAGTACGACAAATTGGAGTATTATTTTGCACGAGTTTGTAATCTTATCCGGATAGGTACAGGATACACTGTAATAATCTTTTGCTGCGTGTAGTACAATATGCATGATTTATAGAAAACCATGAACGCAAAAATTATCCGGTATAATCTTGTCTCCAGTGCTTTTTCCATCATATATTGTATATGTAGTAGTATGAAACAATACTTCACTCTGATTCATTTCTCTATCATCATTATACTTCTTTGTGAAAATAGCTCATGTTTTTGCACACAAATGAAAAAAAGGATCATAGAAATCTCTTAAAAAGCATAAATATCTAGGTACACTGTATTCTTTGGGTTTTTGGGAATGATCTTACTCTACAGTTTGTATGATCTATAGTTTTTTCCCGATTTATCATTATTTATGTACACTCAGAGACGTTATTTTAAATGTAAGTGGATATATATGTATTCGATTTCTCCGTCTACATTTTTTATTCCATCTCAAGTGGCAGTAACTCACTCACATTGCACAGAGTTATTCTCCCTCAGTGATCACATAAATTATCCAGTTGTCTGTGTGAGGTCATCTAAAACATGTATATATACCTAAGTCTGATCGAGTATATATCCCGTATAGTTTTCAATGAGGCTACTACTCCAACGGACAGACCAAATTTATATATCTTGCTCCTTCTTCTTTTAACATATCACCCGATAGCACTATTAAAAGTAGCTCAATTTTTGTGAACGTTTTTAGATTTATATATGTACATGTCTTACTACTCATTCTCCATTTTCTTGGCTTTACGAACCATTCGAAAGTTGAAATGCGGCAGCATAGAAGCATCATCAAGTTACGTTTGATGTTTTTGGCCGTATTTTTTAAATTGCGCACATAGGGGCTCCATATCTTTTTGCAGAAAAAATGTGTCCAATGATGCCTGGTTTGTTACTTTTGCTGCACCGTTAGACTTTGTGATTTACGTGAACACCATTTGATTTCCCTTTTGGCCGAGACGGATAGTTTAGCACACACAGATGTTATATAGAGAGTGGGATGGAAAAGATCGCATTTCTAAAATACTATAAATTGATACCCGAGACCACTTTTTGCAATATAAAGCAAGTACCACCTTAACTTGCAACTACACATTTTACTTCTATTACGCTGTACGTCACTAGTCACTACCCTGACTTTCACTTGTCTAGTCTTTTTTATTCTTTATCTACCTGCGGGAATTTTTTTGCACTTTCAAAATTGGCTGGTACGTAGCTATGTATTAGTTATGTACCTCTGTACCTGTGACTTTATATGACGCATTTGTTGGAATGCCCATAACACGCTTTAAATACATTCAGATAAATATATGTAGAGTGTTACACAACATGACATACTTTTTACAAGTGGAGATGCTTCAATATTTACTACATTACATGACAATATACATTTTTATAAGTACAAATACAATATTTAGCTTCTATTAGATAGAAAAGTGGGAGTACTGCAGTGCTGAAATATCACGTGAAGTACATACAGTAGTTGAGCATAGGTGTGCTCTATTTTTTGCGAATACGATCCCGGGGAAAGTTTTTAGGTAAGAGGACAACCAGCAAACCAACCAACATGCCACGCTTCAAAGTTTAAACTCTTGTGACACCCCTTTCCAAGAAAATGGAAACGAGAGAAAGGCAATGATGCGCAAACTTGGACATAAAAGGTTGTCTTTTGTTGGTACATGTGATGTATATTTGTATAAAAAAAAAGACTATGCACTCACAGAAAATAGAGTGGCACAATTTCATTCGAGTTAAATTTTAGGCTTCCAATATAGCTGTAGGGCAAACTAATACCACTGCCGCCACCAACACACTTCCTGTTCATATAAAAGATAGGTGAATCATATGTCTAATCAAATTAAGCTATCGTTTCTCTTCAACAACCAGGCTAGGAGGCTTGGCTCTACAAGCCATGCTGTTTCTCTCGTTGCTCTTATTTTCTCTTACAAAGTTTTTAATTAAATTATACCTCTAAATTTGAACAGATGGATGTGGTGATAGCGATAGGGATTGTCTTAGTGAGTGTGCGTGTGTATGTCCACACTGAAATATATATTCTCCTATAGCACAATATGTTTTTCAACTGCTGTTACTTCTGCCACACTACACTCAACTCTTTTACTACTGCTTGCCTTACCACACACTTCTATAGCTAGAAGCAGAGGAGAAAAAACTGTAAAGTTTTGGCCGACTTTTTTTCCTGCAACATTTAATCGTATTTTGTGTTGACTCTTTTCAACCTTTTCTCAGCAATGCTCCTTTCTGTTTTCCCACTAACTCGATAAGTCCATGTGCAAATGAACAGGCCGTCACAGCCAAGAAAAACAACTCATTTCTTTTGAAAAGTCATCTCGGAAATGTACTCGGGCGATGACGGCTGCTAATAAAATACAAAAGAAAATACGGGTATTCACTCCAAAGCTACATCATTATACGTACATCAACCTATCTTTCATCTCTTCTTTACTGATAACAGCCAAAAGGTACACAAAAACAAATTTTGTTCATGGTGAGAGAAGAATAATATCCCTTCTCAAAACTATGTACATTACTTCAAGAACAACAAAGCAGAAAGTAAGTAAGTAATATTGGCTTCTGCCATTCCCAAAAGTTAAAAGGCTTTCATTTACCATGTATGCGTATGTGGACAATACAATTTCGTCAGTTCCAATTTATTTACTTGTCTGGTTAAAGGAAGTAGTAGTCTAAGCATGTACGTGTGTGTGAGCAGTTCAGACTATTTTCGTGGAGCAAGTAGAAATAACCGGGGAATGTATCTAGAAGCTGTTGGTACACGTTGAAATGATCGGAGAGAAAGTATTTTAGATAGTAAGTAGAGTTAAGTTCTTTTTTTACCTTTTTTAATCTAACAATAAGGGACTTTGGGTGCCGCCACCATCATATGTGACAACAAAAACAAGTGATCTGGTTTGACTATCTATCTTCACTATCTTCGCATAGCTTGCTCTTCTTCCACAACTTTCTATTCAGTCACGAACTAAATGAGTAACAAGGAAAACTAACATCGGAGAAATTGAAAGGAGCATGTGTGAGAGATCATGATTATATAAAGAACATTGTTTGTTTCGTAAGAGTAGAAAAAATGGATTTTCTTGCTCGTCTTACTCAAGTAAAAGCAGAGTTACTTTTCGAGACATGCTGATAAGACTTATGAAAAGAACAATGGCATCACTTTGAAAAGGAAAACCAACTTTTTCTCCTTAGACACGCTTCTGGTGGGTATACATAACTTATGGTTGTATAAAAATTACGTACAAGGAAGTAAAAAGGAAAAGAAACGGATATTCGCGTAGACATCTACTTGTTCTTTTAGATTGCCATAAGTCTTTTTTGCAGAAGAAACTAACCAAGCTGTATGCATAGAGGAAATATGAAAGATGAGCAAAAACATGTCAAGATTCAGTTGCTGGTTTTCCTTCTTTCATGTATGAAGGGCGTCCATATTATAGACACATAATGTTTAACGAAAGTCGAACAGAAAAGATCAAATGGATAATTCTAACCATGGCCTAGATGTAGGATACATTTTGTGTACGATAATATCTTATTTGTTTTAGTTCATGATGAGACTCTTTATACTTAATTGTCATTTTACACGATCTTCACTCATTTATTCAAACAACTGAAACAACTGCCCTTTCAGTTTCTTCTGTTCTTGCCATCATGGAGAATTTAGATGATAGATACAGTTCACTTGAGTTCTTGGGCTCAGTTTCTTTTCCTTTTCTATCTTGAAACTTTCTCTACTTCCGTTTCATCGTTACTTCAGTTGTATTTACTCTTATGCCTTTCATTATTCGTTTACGTCTTCGATCTTGTTATTTTTTGCTTTTTGTTATTTTGCAGTTTGCTTTTTTGGTTTCTCGTAAGATAAAGAAAGAAAAAACGAAAAAGGAAACGAGAAAAGAAAGACGCGAACGAGAACAGTAGTAACGCGTGTTGGCTTCATTCAATGAATCGAACGGAATGGATGACTGAACTTTGGTATCTAATTTTTCGCTGATGTATAGGAAGCGCATATAAAATGTATGTATACATGAGACCAAGACACAGTCATACAATATATTTTTCAACGGCCGATAATGTAACATCTTACTCTTTCAACCCTTCGTTCTTCCTTTCCATCATATAATGGCTCCTCGTTGTTGTTCCCGTCTCCAACTCTCCTCGCTCTTTTCTCATCTTCTCATTCCTTCTCCTCAAAGAATTCAAAACTTTTCTCACTAGGGACGATAATAGCTCATCTTTTATCTCGACCCATTATCCGGACTTTTTAAGCTGTTGGATACATAATATGATTGTGATATGCATATATGACACGGAGCGAAGCGCTCATTCCATCATATAATATATTACATTTCTCTGCCGGATTGGAGGCTGACGGAGAGAGAGAGGGAAAAGAAAGTATTCTAAAACGCTTGGAGAAAGTCACGCAAGAGTTGTCAGTACTCTGCGATCTTTCTCCCTGTTTGCTTGGCTCCACTGTGCCTCCGTTAAACAGATTAAGAAAGAAAGCTCCCCTACAAATACCAAAGAACCAAACAGGACCACGCACACAGAGAAGGCATACAAGAAGGGCCATTAACTGCTGCTGCTCCTGTAACACATTACGTATAACTAGGCGGTATGTAGAGAAAGCAGATAGTACCGGATGCTGAAGATAACATCAGCGAGCGACGAAGATTCAGAGCGCACAAAACCGTGCCGAGAGTGTGCTCCCAAACAAAGACTGCCAAATAGAGAAGCTACTCTGGCTCTCAAGCTGTTTTACAACTATAAATTTCTATAAAGAAGAAATATATGGGAATGAATCGACCGAGTAAAAAGTATGACGACGCATGGACCACATACACAGTAGCAATGACGATCTC